>CM046811.1:37256095-37267415 GCA_025617385.1 Murraya koenigii
GGGCCGAGCACATCTCTCCCCGCCGCAGATCCACGAGCACACCGACAAGACCCACCTGTGGTAGCCCGACCTGCTTTTCTCGTAACCCCGCACATCTTTCGATGTTCCGACTGTGGTCCCATACGCGGAGTGGCGACATCACAGTTAATGGCCAAGACGCGCTTCCAAGCGTGTCATCATTCCTCACGCACTTGCTCCGACATAGTGATCCGCCACGTAATCGAGTTATGGGACGACCGCCATCCCAAGTGGAATATTCTCGCCAAACCCTACCGCCGAGGACTCCGGATACTACTAGCTGGAGTCAGGCACCTGGAAAGGAAAAGAATGGAAAATGGAGTATAAAAGGAAACGAAGGAGAACGCTATAGGGTCAAGAATTTGATTCTCAAAGGTTGGATTTTTCGATACACGTAGAAGTTCTACCTTCCGATCCGTAAAGGATCCGCAACTTGACATGTGTTCTTCCTTTTCAAATCTCTCTCATCCGACTTTCTAAAAACACCATACATATCAAAAAGTGGGGCGAATAATACCCTTTCATTTTTTCCTGCCTCCTCACTAAGCGGAGATACCAAAAAGAGAAACCCGACATCGACTCGAAGTGCTTGAGGATTTTTGCCGCGACACGCCCGGCGACCTCGACCCGGCTCGCGAGTGCAGATCCGGAAATCACCGCTCAAGAAGACAATGAACGAGACAAAGGAGGCAATCCCGCCGAGCTTATAACGAGCGTAAGGAGCAAGGTACCGCTTGCAGTCACGAGCGTAAGGCTTGAACAGCCCCGCTAGAGTTGCTCGAAGCACCGCTCAGCGTTCAAAGCACCGCTGAGGACGCGGAAAAGTCAGATCAACATTTTGGCGCCGCTCGTGATCGCAGACAAAAGCCCGATTTCCTAATACATTTAAGACACACAACACAACGACGAGGGAAACAATCAAGAGGAGTAAGTCCCAAGAATCCGACATTGAGTAGATGGCCAACGAGGCCTGTAATGCGGAGATCCAGTGAAAGAATGGATCTGATGGAAAACAGATCGAACTACGACCTCCTCGTTACAAGAATCTGTGGAAAGACAGAGAAAAGCATGCAACGATGTCCCGAGTCCAACCGAGGAATGCTCATGTTCGGAAAACGCGGAGACGAAGCCCAAAGACCCTGGCAACCGAACGTCGCAGTGAGAGAAGAAACAAACATGGAGGAAAGGGGTCTCGCCAACATTTGCAGGAGATGCCCCAACCTCTCGCAAGTGAAGAGTCGGAGGGAGAGGTACGCAGGTCACGCAAGTGGTGGAAGATCTTCTGGGAACCGAAAGAGTCCAAGCCGGCGAATAACGCCGACAACGAATCTCCTCTCTCCTCGAGATCACGGGTGTCACGATCCCATCGTGACTTTCGCCTCCTGGATCCGCAATATTCGGAAAGAGTGACCCATTAGTACACATAGAGTGGCTCAACGACATGACAGGGTGCAAGGTCCGCTGCAAAGACTGAAGGTGCAGAGCCTTCCCGCCACTCGAGGGAAGCGGCGAGAGAACGGTACCGCAGACTCCTACCTGGAAGCATCTCGAGCTTCAACAGATGCGCAGTGGAGTTCGCAGAATAATCTAGGGCGCAGCGACCCCGAGGATGACATGACGGAGTCGCGGGCGAGCATGTAAAGAGTGAGAGTCCTCCGGAGTTTATCAAAAGATACCATAGATCGGCCCTAGATCTCGTGCTGCTCAACCATCCTCAAGCTCTGCGAGGATTAAAAGAGGGATCCTGATTGGGAGATCATGGTATAACTCGTGAGTCCTTCGATCCGCTCATATTCGGATGCGTATGAGCAGTGAAACCGGATATGGAAATCAAGAGGAAAAGGCTGCAAAACCGAGGAATTAACAGACCATGAACGCACTCGGCTGGCTCATCCGCATTTAACGAGGAGTCAAGAGGCCGTGAACGCACAAGTCCTCGAGAAGTATTTCCTAGAAGTCCCTCAGTATTATAAAATGCTAATATAAGATTTCATCCCAAGCATGGGATATGTAAAAGTACAAATGTATGTAAGAACGAGAAAACATTCATAATGTAAGCTCGTGATGTAAGAGCAAAGGTTTCGTAAGAGCTCCTCAGCATGAAGTCCCAAAGCCTAACTCATTAGAGCGGACTGTGCCAAGCTCCAAGTTATTTGAAAACCAGAGCAGTGAGTGTCCTCAAGAAGACCTCGGTCGATTAAAAGGCTCGAGAGAAGAAGACATCCTCGGACGAAGTCCCAAAGCCTAATTCATTAGGCGTGACTGCGCCAAGCTCCAAGTTATTCGAAAACCGCAGCAGGAGTGCTATCGAGCTCTGGCCGATTAAAAGGCTCGAGGAGAAGAAGAGCTCCTAGCACGAAGTCCCAAAGCCTAACTCATTAGGCGTGATCGTGCCAAGCTCCTAAGTTATTCGAAACCAGAGCAGGAGTGTTATCGTAAGCTCTGCCGATTAAAAGGCTCGAGGAGGAAGAGCTCCTAGCATGAAGTCCCAAAGCCTAACTCATTAGGCGTGACTGCGCCAAGCTCCAAGTTATTTGAAACCGGAGCAGTGAGTCTCATCGTAAGACCCCGGTCAATTAAAAGGCTCAAGCGTAAGAAGAACTCCTGCCGAAGTCCCGGAGCCTAACTCATTAGGCGTGATTCGTGCCAAGCTCCAAGTTAATTGAAAACCGGAGCAGTGAGTGTCCTGTGAAGACCCTGGTCGATTAAAAGGCTCGAGGAGAAGAAGACATCCTCGGATGAAGTCCCAAAGCCTAAATCATTAGACGTGACTGCGCCAAGCTCGAGTCAATTACAGTCTCGAGCAGGAGTTCAAAAGAACCCTTATCCAAAAGTCCCTAGCCTAAGTTCGAGGCGGACGTTGTCTCAGCAAAATTGACAACCGGCTTTTTAGCCTAAGTCGAGCAAAACTCTACCATGCATTCATAAATGAAAACAGGATGTCCAACATTAGAAAATTTTTACTCTAGCAAGCACATTCAAAGTTAATTCAACGTAGAAGACAAGAATGTGTGTACACTAGCAATTCATAGAATTGTTCAAAACATGTATCTTTTATTTCATGCAAAAGATTACATATGTAAAAAAAAAAAAAAAGAGTCCAAGTCATTCAAAGAATGATAGGGAAGAAAGCAAAGATCGACAGCTAGGAACATCATCAGCAGCAGCAGGAGCACCAAGCAGGAGGAGCGAGGAGGAAGGACACCAGCAGGAGGGCAGGGAAGCAAGAGGAGCCAGCCTCCGACAACACCTCGGGCTCTGATGAAGTGGCTTTGGTCGCTCATGTACTCGGCCACATACCCTTCAACCTCGACATGTCGACTTGGTATGCCCCGCCAAAAGCATACATAAGGCATTCAGAATTGAGTCCGCCTCATGTTGTACTCAATGGCAAGTCTGGACCTTCAGAAGTGTCAATTTGCTCCCAAGACGAGCAGCTTTCTCCTCCATAAGCTGCTCAGTAACAAGACTTCGAGTATCCGTGTCTTTCCGAGCGTGCTTCACTGCTCTGATCTCACCAACTCCTTTCAAGCCCGTAGACCTTCGAGTCTGCCACTCGCCTTCTCCGCAAAATTTATATTTTCGCCCAAGCAGCTTCCGATTCTCCTCCTTCGCTCATTCAAAGCCTCGCCCAAGCTCGAACCTTGCTCGAGTTCTTCCCTGAACTCGTAGTAATCTTATCGAGCCCGGTCGCAGATACCAATGCTCGGAGGAGAGTCACTGAAGATACCGCACAGCTCGAGGAGAACAGGACTCTATCTCATCCGAAACCCGCTGGCCGCCTCTTCATTAAAAGCCCTCCGTAAGTGCTCGTAACGACCGGCCGACTATGCTCCTCGCACACCGCTGGTCTGGGACGAGCCGGGTCAACAGCCCTCCGTCTCCTACGAGGAGGACCTCGCTCGCACGCCGACCGCCGAGCCGAGGCAGGAGCGTAAGCATCGAGTCGATGGAGGCGGAGCACCTGATTCGGCCGTGGTCTTTTGAGGTACTCGCAGCCTTCAGCTGTCCCCACGCTACTGGTAACATCTCGCGGATCCCGCCACCATCTCTTCGCTGGTATTAAATCGACTCCAAAAGCTCCGAGGTGTCAACAGTGTCCTCGCACGAGCTATGCTTGAGATAGCAGCCGCACACGTGTCAAGCTTACCCCAATCAATAGAAGCACCCTGCGAGACCGCAAAAATAACCGTGAGCAAGACAATGAAAACAGACGCTAGTAGAAAACTAAAAGTAAAATTCACAAGGCGTATAAATGACCTGAATGCAGAATGCCATGGACCTGAGGGACTCCTCGCCACGGCGCACAGGCCCCCGCCTCCCCAACGAGAAGAATTTGCTCTTCCAGCTGCCACCGTAGGTAGGAGATCAACTGACGGGCTTCTACCCTTCAGCCGGAGGTAGGTAATACCAACCAAAGATCCTTCGGCTACACTTCACCGGTAGAGGTGTCTCGATTTCCTACCAAGGGCTCATCCAGTCGCAGTGTTTCCACAAAACGAAGAGTCCTGAAAGGACCCTCCACCCATTCGGTTCAATCGCCTGGGCCGATCGAAACCCGCACAAAACCCGCCAAAATAAGGCCTGAGAGGCACCTAACCCCCATCCAAGCACTCCAAGTAAGGTCAGAAACCCACTGGGGACTACCGGGATTTCACCGCCTCGGCAACCTCGTAATTACACCATCTGAACGCGGTAAGTTTCCTAAGTCCTGCTCAACTCCGATCGAGTGGTTTCACATTCTAAGTAATCAACGGGTATTCCCCACGCCGACCTCCGGCCGGCCCTCATCTCCGATGCTACCGGGTCTCACCATGGTAATTCCTCCTGGACTAGAATCCCTCACTGGATTATACTCGTAGGTCAGGCCTCACTGAAGAGGAAGAGTCCTCCTGGACATCCTACGGGTCACTGGGATCCGACATTTTTAAAGCGGTATGGACTAACAAGATGCAGAGGAAGAAACAGAGCGGTGAAATGGAAAATCGAGTGGCACCGAACACAAAGTGGAAGCGTGGATAACCTGAGCCGCCTCGATGTAGCAAGAAGACCTAGTAAGCGGAGAGCGTATGAATTTCGAATTCGAATGAAAAGTAAGCAACAGAGGGAACAGTCAAGAAGTCAGATTTTAAAGAGGAAGACGCTGTCCTTTCGAAAGTGGCGGCAGTAAGCTTGAGGGACACGACCTTTAGGTCGCGTCCTTTCGAATTTCAAACACGCTACCGGATCAACCCACGTGTCCCGGACTAAATAAGAAACGATTCGAGCGGCGCATACCGGAAGCACTGGGAAGAGTAAAAGGTCGCGATCCGCCCATCATTATCGAAGTTTCAGCCTTATCTCGCTCACTCAAAAGACTAGAAACCTGGGACCGTGTTTGGGTAACATCGACAGCCCCTCAAGAATATCGACAGCCCCTCGAGCCCCTCCAACTGAGCAAGACCCTCGAGGATGCACCTATCTCGAGCGTAAGTCGTAAGTCAGGCAGCCAAGGTCGAGCTCCGAGCTCTTAAACCGCCGAGATCATCGAGGAAGGTCAAAGTTAGTCAAGCTCGAGGAAATTGTAGCTACCGAGCCCCGAGCATCGCCTCCTCGCTCGCCGAGGTCGCCTTCCGTGTCAAAGCCGGTCAAGGTCGAGGGCCGAGCACATCAAAGCCGGTCAAGGTCGAGAGCTAAGCACTCCATCACCAACTCGAGGTCGCCCTCCGTGTCAAAGCCGGTCAAGGTCGAGGCCGAAGACATCTCTCCCGCCGCAGATCCACGAGCACACCGGACAAGACCCGACCCGTGGTAGCCCGACCTGCTTTCTCGTAACCCCGCACACCTTTTGATGTCCGACTGTGGTCCCACACGCGGAGTGGTGATATCGCTGTCAATGGCCAAGACGCGCTTCCAGGCGCCATCATTCCTCGCGCACTTGCCCGACATGGCGATCCGCCACGTGAATCGAGTTAGTGGGATACCGCCATCCCAGTGGAATATTCCACCGAACCCTACCGCCGAGTGACTCCGATACTACTAGCGTGGAGTCAGGCACTGGAAAGGAAAAGAGCTGGAAAATGGAGTATAAAAGGAAACGAAGGAGAACGTTACAGTGGGTCAAGAATTTGATTCTCAAAGGTTGGATTTTTGATACACGTAGAGGTTCTACCTTCCGATTCGTAAAGGATCCAGAATTTGACATGTGTTCTTCCTTTTCAAATCTCTCTCATCCGACTTTCTCAAAAACAACATACATATCCAAAAAGGGGGCGAATAATACCCTTTCATTTTTCCTGCCTCCTCACTAACGGAGATACCAAAAAGAGAAACCCGACATCGACTTGAGCGTTGGAGGGTTTTCACGGACACGCCTGGCGACCCTTGACCCGGTTTTCCGTGAGTGCAGGTCCGGAAATCACCGCTCAAGAAGACAGTGAACGGGACAAAGGAGGCAATCCCGCTCGAGCTTATAGCGAGTAGAAGGAGCGAGGTATCGCTTGAGCTCATGAAGCGAAGGCTTGAACAGTCCTGCTAGAGCTGCTTGGAAGATCTGTTTGAAGGTTCAAGACCGCTGGTGACACGCGGAAAAGCTCGCATCAACAATACTTTCGAGGATAAAATAAATCAAATGACTATTATGAGGTACTTGAAAGTCTGGTCTTCTAGATATCACCATAGTCAAATGAAAAAGACTATCGAGATCTAAATCCCATAATGCTGAAAAGGATTCCTAAAGATTGGCAAATTCAATTTGGTGCAAAGTCAGAAGTATTGTTGTAATATTGTAGTTGCATCTGTAATGTTATACATAGTTTATTTGTTTAGAAAAATTCAATTACAAGTTCTGTTAACGTAAGGAAAACGACATCTCCAATCCCTAGGTTTGGAAAAATGGTCCCACTACCCCTAAGTTTTAAAAAAAAAAAAATTTATTTTGACTATAATACTCTTTGTCTTTATATCCAAAAAAATTAAAATAATATTTTATAATAAATAAAAATATAGCATCCAAATAAATGTAATAATATATAAATTTTAAAATAATTTCAATATTTAAAAATATTTTTATATTTTACAATCTATTAGATATATTTTATTATATTAAAATAAAATTTTATGATAAATAGAATCATAATATTTAAATAAATGTATTAAAATTTAAATTATTTTGAATATTATGTCAAATAAAAATTTTAACATTATTAGTATATTAATTTTTTAATTGTAAAATGTATTCAATGCAAATGTTCATTTAAAATCTCTACAATAAATTAAAATATATCATTAAAATAAATATAATAATTTACATATTTAAATTTATTAAAAAATTAAAATATTTAATATTGTAAATTTATTGCATAGATAATATTATTTATATAATATTTATATTTATTAAAAATTTTAAAGTCAATTTTTGAAGATGATTGAGATAAAATATATTATGATCAAAAGAAGGTTTTCATGTTCCTTTCGGAAAACTTGAGAGTGTTGGTAACTATTTTTCCAAACCTTAGAATTGTAGATATTCTTTTCCCCTGACTTAATTCAAATTTTTAATTGGTTTATATTAGTTACTAGATCGTTCCTTTTTGAATTAACAAGCCTGATCTTCAATCAGATGTAGAATTAGTCTTACTTCTTGAGGATTTTGTTCTACTTCTTCAATTTAAATTCTTTAATTTTTACTCTTAAATTTTTACACTTTTATATCGATAGCTCCTTCATAATTCAGAGTACTAAAAAGATTATATTAAAATCCTCATCTTTAATTCAAAATATCAGAAGTCTTATTGCAATGTTTGAACTAGCACAAGCCTCCTTAAACTACAAGCAACAAAAACAAGATTCAACCCATTGTCCGTAAATAATAGTTAGCCAGTAGCAGAAAACTTGCCTTATAATAATGATCAAGCTTTTTATCTTCTTTAACAGTACATTTGCACGTAATTTCTCGTGTGCTGTGAGACAACTACACAAGAAGAGGGAAAAGAAAATGTGGCCCTACTAAGACAATGGGTAAATTTGTTTCTAGCAGCGACAACTGAAATTTGCCTACACAAAGTCAAAGCCAAATTCTAGATGCCATGAAGTTCCCGTGATATACAAGAAGTCCGAAAGAAGTGCACCACTAAAAATAATTGATCTTGCCATTTTCTTTTGCCTTATTATTATTTTTAAAATCTTTTCCTCTTTGGCTTTTACAAGAGTTTTTAACTTGTGTCCTCGTTTTTGGAGATCTAATTTATGGTCATCTCTTGATGGGGCTGAGGTTAATGGAAAAGCACATAATTTTAGTTGCCAGTACTTGTATGACCACAAGATTTTAGTACTAATATGCATTTCCGTTGCTTTAATTTCAAAGACAAAAGAAAGGAAAGGAATGATCTAACTCAAACATTCAAGCTGTAACAGCAATGGAAACAGATCACATACTTATTGAAAAGAAGATTGCCAAATCTAGCAGACAATGTTGGCTTTTCATCCATTTCCTTCTTGACAATCTCACAAGCACTCAATACATCTGGCCATATATTTTCTCCTATGAATTCCCATGGGCTTCTTAATATATTCCCACTCACTTCATCATTATCTATAACCGAAAAGCGAAATGTCAACATAACTAAAGTTAACACCAGACATCAATCAAGAACGATAGTAGAACATATTAAGATAAATCAAAAAGGCACACTACTAACCTTTAGCCGGATTATTTGTTACCAAAACTAAGGGCTCTGCTCCTCTTTCATGCTCAACAAGCTCCTCTGGAAACTCCTCGAAATGAAAAGAAGAAGGAAAGCTATTATCATTATCCAAGCCACAAACGAACCATTTGTGTACGGCATGGTCTGCATACTCGGCGTAATTTACTTTCATGCATGCATTATGCTTGCGTGATCCCAAGTTTAATTTTCTGTTGAATTCAGGCACAAGCATCTCAGAAACTGGATTGGCCTCTGGGGGTCCTTCGAATGCCTCTTATGTGGTGGAATGTAAGCCATTACGATAATATTAACTTCGCGCTACCCTAAACACACTCGGAATATATAATAAGTATTTATAGAATTTTGTGAAATATTGAAATCACTATTGCAATACTTCCCGATAAACAAGCAACGACAATACTTAGGAAAAATGAATGAATACATTTCAGTAACCCAAGATCAAAACTAAACAAACATTCTCTAGACAAAGAGAACTTAAAAAAAAAAATGGCATAGGATATCCTACAGGCCAATTATGAAAGAAGGGAAGAAAACTAAATGAAATTACTCATGCATCATTTAGATAACACTTTATAGAATGAATTAACTCCATATAAAATGAATATAATAAATTAGCAAAAGATTAGGTCAATCCAGCAAATGATTTTATCTCAGTAGACTAGCTAAACTAACTAGTGGAAACAGTGAAGTGAAAACTATAAAGAACCCACCAAAATCATCAAAGAAATGCACATAACGAGTACCCTGAAACAAAACTGAAGAAAATATAATAAACTGAACAAACATTCATAATAAATAAAGAACAATACTAACCAAAAATTTTAAAATTGCTTCCTAGCGT
Source organism: Murraya koenigii (assembly GCA_025617385.1). Lineage (NCBI taxonomy): Eukaryota > Viridiplantae > Streptophyta > Magnoliopsida > Sapindales > Rutaceae > Murraya > Murraya koenigii. Next base: position 37,265,660 of record CM046811.1, read on the forward strand.
TGGCTGTTGGCTCTGCTGATCTTCAGACTTACACAAGTGTGCGTGGGCGCGCGTGTATAAAAGAAGCACCAAAAAGAAGGAAAAAAATAAAAATAATAAAGACCGCTTATCTGCATAGTCGATTGCGTCTCCTTCTCGCACAAGTTTTCAAGTGGGCTTTTGAGTTTTTTTTTTCTGGCTTTGGGAAAGGCGTCTCCTTTAGTCGCAAGGAGACTCCACTTTAATGTTTAAAAGCATTTGTGAGGTTTGGGTTAATTACACTTCGGTGAAAGCTTACGGTACATCATACGTGATATAATTAATTAGGGTATAAATAATATATATAGTTAAATTTAATATAATTATTATTTATATATTAGTTTTTTAAAATAAATAAGCAATGATATAATATTATTTATTTATTGTATGATTGATGTGGTACTTTCGATATATTCTAATATTTCTCTATATTTAGATAGTGAGTTATTTTTATTTATTTTTTTGCCATTAGTATAAATATATATTAACCTGATAGTAGATTGTCAAAATAATTAAAATACCCTCTTTGAGTGAATAAGGTAAGGAGAAATAGAGTTTGGTACTTAAAATTTGGCGGCAAATAACTTATAAATATAATAAAAAATCTTAAATGTTCTATCAAATTATATATATACATTGACTAATAAAATCATGAAATTTTGTTTAAAAAAAATTAAAACTGCCAATATTACTATTAAAATAAAATCAAAATCAAATTACAAACAACCCTATAATAATAATTATTATTATTAATATAATGATCATAATTATTATTATACTTATTAATCATTATAATTAATACTTATTATTATTATTATTACCGTAATATTAGCAGCTTTGTTTTTTTAACAAAAATTTATGATTTTATTAATCGATGTATATTATTTAAGACTTTTCATTATACTTATAAATTTGCTTGTCGTTAAATTTTAGGTAATAAACTATATTTCTCCTTAATTTATTAATCTAAAAAAGATATTTTAGTCATTTTAACAATCTACTAACGATCAACCTATATTTATACTAACGGTAGGTTAGATAAGTGAGAATATAAGAAAACACACCATTTAAGTGTAATTACCTCAAAAATCAAGGGAGGTTTCTAAAAATAACCCCTTGAATATGAAATGTTTGCCTTCTAACCAGCAATTTAAAAGTAAGTGAAAAAAAAAACACTAATATATAAAATGCTGATTAAATGTTGACAAAAACACATTGAAAATAAACATTCTAAGGGAGACCGTTTTAGATGAGTGTACTAATTTAAATAAATTTTAACAAATTATCATATTATTAGTGGGTGTGATTACATATAAGTCAGGGAGAAAACTTCTCGTCAATATACATTTGCAAGTGGATCCCAAGTGATTCAAGTATGTCATTAGATTAATTTTAAAAGGCAGGTGTTATAAATAAAATAAACTTTATTGTTACTGGCTGTTGATATACTCCACACATGAAAAATATAAAATATTTTAGCGAAAACATAAAACCGTTCTATACCAAATTTATCGTATTCTTGCATTTACATATTTCAATAGCAATAAGTACGTGATGCACACACATGCAAATAGGAACGAAGTAGGAGGAGAGCTGTTTATGTCAAAAGTTGCTCACATGACAAGAAATGATCTAATATTAACCTCAAGTTGTCTTTGAAACCCACTGTGGACAGAATCAGTCTCATCTTCCCATGACAAGAAATGGTCCCATATTAACCTTTAGATGTCTTTAAACC
>CM046811.1:37267515-37430459 GCA_025617385.1 Murraya koenigii
TGTTATTATTTGTATGATTACCATTTTTGCTTTTGCCTTCGCAATTAAGAAATAACTGTAATTAATTTTGCCTTTTAATTGGTTTAGTTGTATGGTTTTAGATGCCAATTCCTTGAGACCAATTTCATATCATTTGTCACAACTCACATGCCTTAACATTTATTGGAATCGGTGAGATTGAGAAAACTAATTCTGATTTTCTTAAAAAAAGAACTGGCACTTAAAATTCTTTCGGATGGAGTGTAGCTACTGCCTGCTGATACGTCTCCAAAGGAAAAGCATTAGGCCACGCAATTTACAAGCTTCCCACGTAGCTTATGACCATGCTTGAGAAGAGGAGTCCAGGACTTGGACGTTAATTGTTTTGAAACAAACGAATGCTTGACTGTGCTCCACTAACTACCGAATGCTATGTTACCCATATTTCCCATTATTTCCGGTGTTCATGCCTTATTGCTTAGTGTGTGCTTTGTTAGTTGTAGTGTGGATCGTGTGCTTCCAATTGGCTTTTATAAAAGCCTAGGAGTTATTTGAATAAAAGGGCGTCGGAGATAATTTATTCCCAAAAGCTACTGTCTTCTCTAAATTCTTTTCTCTTCTCTACTATTATTACTCCAAATCCTTGGAAATTGCTTATCAAATGGTATTAGAGCATCCAACGATCCATGGCCACACGCAATTTATCCAATGCTGAATTTCGTGAAGAGGTTCAAGAAATCCTTGTTAGACATGAGTCTAATTTTGACCAAGTTCACGCCACCCTTCAAACAATCCTTCCCGAACTTCAGTCCTTACGCCTCCAACATACTTCCTGTTGATGCACTTTTTCACGCGTGCCTCAACAGTGCTTCGAACCTTCCAACAGTACCTCCAAACAGCTCGAGCAGGAACGTCTGAACCTTCTGCTCGCGGATTCAAACAGTACCCGATCCTTCTGCTCGCGACAAGCTCGAGCAGGATTGCCCCCTTCGTCCGGGTCCGCTGTCTTCTCCAGAAATGAGATCTCCCGGACCTGCACTCACGGCAAGGTCGGGGGTCGTCGGGCGTTTCCGTGAGAACCCTCCGACGCTCAAGTCAGTGATCGGGTTTCTCTTTTTTGGTATCTCCCTTGGTGAGGGAGGCCGGAAAGATGAAAGGGGTATTATATCGCCCCCCCTTTTTTTGGATAAGTATGGTGTTTTTAGAGAGAATCGGATGAGAGGGATGAGAATCGGAAGAACCTGTTTTAGCTTACAGATCCTTGGTCAATGAAAATTGCTAACCCTCTGAGAGTTAAAATCTTCAACCCTCTGTCAATTAGAAGTTCCAACCCTTGTGCCGTTCTCCTTCGTTTCCTTTTATACTCTGTTTTTCCCGCTCTTTTCCTTTCCAGTTGTCCACTCCACGTTAGTGGTATCCGGGTCCCTCGACAAGCTGTGATTGGCGGAATATTCCACTAGGGATGGCGGCTGTCCCTTAACTCGATTCACGTGGACGGATCACCATGTCGGGCAAGTGCGCTAGGAATGATGACACCATGGGCGTGTCTTGCAGCCAGCAACGATGTCATCACCAAGCCATGTGGGGCCTGGCGAGACATTAAAAGGTGTGCCGAGATTACGAGAAGCGGGTCGGGTTGCCATGAGTCGGGTCTTGCCGGTGTGCTCGTGGATGTCTGCGGCGGGAGCGATGTGCTCGGCTCTCGACCTTGACCCGGAAGGATGACCTCGGCGAGCGAGGCTCTCGACCTTGACCGGCTTTGACCGGAAGGATGACCTCGAGTAGGTAAGGAGCTCTCGACCTTGACCGGCTTTACGGAAGGATGACCTCGGCGGGCAAGGGCTCTCGACCTTGACCGGCTTTGACCGAAGGATGACCTCGGCGGGCGAGGGCTCGACCTCGACCGGCTTTGACCGGAAGGATGACCTCGGCGGGAGTGAGCTCTCGGCCTTGTCCGGCTTTGACTTCACGACTTCGCTCGGTGGCTATCCTCGAGGAATCTTGCTCGGTGGAAGGGCTTCGAGGGTTTGTCGATATTTACCCGTAAACCGGGAAGGGCTTTTAGGGGCCTGTCGATATTTTACCCAAACACCGGTCCCCGGTTTCTAGTCTTTTGAGTGAAGCGAGACAAGGCTGAAACTCGATGAGACAGGCGAACTCGTGACCTTTACGCTTCTCCACGTTCTTCTTGCTCGGGCTCGTGGTTGGGCTGCGCTTGGCTCATCACGCGGGGACTTACGGCCTTGGATGAGCTTCTTACGCTCGGGCTGCATGGCCAGGGTGTCTTACAGTATCACTTCTTGCTCGGGGTGTAATTGACCGAGGGTGTCTTCTGCAATTACTCACTGCTCGGGGTGTAATTGGCCGAGGTGTCTTCTGCGATTACTCTCGCTCGAGCCCTTCTTGAACCTCTGCTCGAGCATCCAATTGGCATGAAGCGTGACACCGTCCAGCTGGGACTTGGTCGAGGAATTCTTCGGGATCTTTTGCTCGGCCTACGAATTGACTAAAGTATCTTGTTAGGTTACTCCTGCTCGGGCCTGCAATTGACCTGAGCATGGCACAGTCACGCCTAAGACTTAGGCTTTGGGGACTTCTAGCCAGGAGTTCTTCTTGAATTCTGCCGGGCCTGCAATTGACCCGAGGCTTCGCGATACTCCCTGCTCGGGCTGCAATTGACCTGAGCATGGCACCGTCCAGTTGGGATTTCATGCGAGGAGTTCTTGTACTCCTCGAGCCTTTTAATCTGACCAGAGCTTTGATGACACTCACTGCTCGGTTTTCAAATAACTTGAAGCTTAGCGCGAGTCCGCCTAATGAGTTAGGCTCGCGGGACTTCATGCTGAGGAGTTCTTCTTCTCCTCGAGCCTTTTAATCTGCAGAGCTTTTGAAAACACTCACTGCTCGGTTTTCAAATAACTGAGAGCTCGGCACGTCACGCCTAATGAGTTAGGCTTTGGGACTTCGGCCAAGAGTTCTTCTTACGCTCGAGCATTTTAATTGACCGGGGTTACGATGACACTCCTGCTCCGGTTTTCAAATAACTGGAGCTTGGCACAGTCCGCACTAATGAGTTAGGCTCTGGGACTTCGGCGAGGAGCTCTTACCGCTCGAGCCTTTTAATTGACTCGAGGTCTTACGATAATACTCCTGCTCGGTTTTCAAATAACCGAGCTGGGCCTGTCCGCCTAATGAGTTAGGCTGCGGGACTTCATGCCGAGGAGTTCTTCTTCTCTCGAGCCTTTTAATTGACTCGAGGTCTTCGATGACACTCACCTGCTCGGTTTTCGGATAACTCGAGCTGGGCATCATCACTCTAATGAGTTAGGCTGCGGGACTTCATCTTGAGGAGCTCTTCTTAAACCTTTGCTCTTCATCACGAGCTTACATTATGAATGTTTTCTCGTTCTTACATACATTTGTACTTTTACATATCCCGTCTTGGGACGAAATCTTATATTAACATTTTATAATACAAGGGGACTTCTAGGAAATACTTCCGAGGACTTGTGCGTTCCACGGCCTCTTGACTCTTCGTTCAGTGCTGGATGAGCCAACCGATGCGTTCACGGTCCTGTTAATTCCTCGGTTTGCAGCCTTTTCCTCTTGATTTCCATATCCGGTTTCACTGCTCATACGCATCCGAATATGAGCGGATCGAAGGACTCACGAGGTTATACCATGATCTCCCATCCGGATCCCATCCTTTAATCCTCTCGGAGCTTGGGGATGGTTGAGCGCACCGAGATCTGGGACCGATCTATGGTATCTTTTGATAAACTCCGGAGGGACTCCCTTCTTTGCCTCGCCTCGCGACTCCGTCATGTCATCCTCGAGTCATGCGCCGATATTCATGAACTCCGCACATCTGTTAGCTCGAGATACTTCCCGTGGGAGCCTGCGGTACCATTCTCTCGCCCTTCCCCAGAGTGAGCGGGAAGGCCACTGCACTCTGTCTTTGTGGCGGACCTTGCACCCTGTCGGGTCATTGAACCGCTCTATGTGTATTAATGGGTCACTCTTTCCGAATATTGCAGATCCAGGAGGCGAAAGTCACGTGGGATCGTGACACCCGTAATCTCCAGGAGAGAGGAGATTCATTGTCCGGCGTTATTCGCCGACTTGGACTCTTTCGGTTCCCAGAAGATCTTCCACCACTTGCGCCAATCTGCGTACCTCTCCCTCGAACTCCTCACGTACGAGAGGTTGGGGTCATCTCCTGCAAATGTTGGCGAGACCCCTTTCCTCCATGTTTGTTTCTTCTCTCGCCGCAACATTTGGTGCCCTAGGTCTTTGGGCTTCGTCTCCGCGTTTTCCGAACATGAGCATTCCCTCGATTGGACTCGGGACATCGTTGCGAGGCTTTTCTGCATCCTTCCTGAATTCTTGTAGCGGGGAGGTCATAATTTCAATCTGTTTTCCATCCGATCCATCCTTTCACGGATCTCCACATTACAGGCCTCGTTGGCCACTTCTCCGAGTCATCGATTCCTCGGGACTTACACCTCTTGATTGTTTCCCTCATCGTTGTGTTTTGTGTGTCTTCGATGTATTAGGAAATCGGGCTTTTGTGCCGATCCCGAGGCGGCGCCAAAGATGTTGATGCGATTTTCACGCGTGCCTCAGCGGTTCCTCGAACGCTTCCAGCGGTGCCTCCAAGCGACTTCGGCGGGAGCGTCTGAACCTTACGCTCGCGGATTCAAGCGATGCCGATCCTTACGCTCGCGACAAGCTCGGCGGGATTGCCCCATCGTCTCGTTCACTGTCTTCTTACGAGCGGTGGTCTCCGGACCTGCGCTCGCAGAACCGGGTCGGGGTCGCGGGCGTTCCGGCGAGAACCCTCCGACGCTTCAAGTCGATGATCGGGTTTCTCTTTTTGGTATCTCCTTGGTGAGGAGGCCGGAAAGATGAAAGGGTATTATATCGCCCCCTTTTTGGATAAGTATGGTGTTTTAGAGAGAATCGGATGTTGATGCACTTTTTCACGCGTGCCTCAGCGAGTGCTTGAACCTTCCAGCGATACCTCCAAGCAGTTCGGCGAGAGCGTCCGAACCTTACGCTCAGCGGTTCAAACGATGCCGATCCTTACGCTCGCGACAAGCTCGGCGAGGATTGCCCCTCGTCCGGGTCCATTGTCTTCTCCGAAATGAGATCTCCGGACTGCACTCACTGAGCCGGGTCGGGGTCGTCGGGCGTTTCCGTGAAAACCCTCCGACGCTCAAGTCGATGATCGGGTTTCTCTTTTTGAGTATCTCCCTGGTGAGGAGGCCGGAAAGATGAAAGGGTATTATATCGCCCCCCCTTTTTTGGATAAGTATGGTGTTTTTAGAGAGAATCAGATGAGAGGGATGAGAATCGGAAGAACACTGTTTTAGCTTACGGATCCTTGGTCGATGAAAATTGCTAACCCTACGAGAGTTAAAATCTTGACCCTACATCGATTAGAAGTTCCAACCAACCCTTGTCAGTTCTCCTTCGTTTCCTTTTATACTCTGTTTTCCGCTCTTTTCCTTTCCAGTTCGTCCACTCCACGTTAGTGGTATCCGAGTCCTCGACAAGCTGTGATTGGCGGAATATTCCACAAGGATGAGCGGTTGTCCCATAACCCGATTCACGTGGACGGATCACCATGTCGAGCAAGTCGCGCTAGGAATGATGACACCATGGGCGTGTCTTGGCCACCGACAGCGATATCATCACCAAGCCATGTGGGGCCTGGCGAGACATTAAAAGGTGTGCAAGATTACGAAAGCGGGTCGGGTTGCCATGAGTCGGGTCTTGCCAGTTGTGCTCGTGGATGTCTGCGGCGGGAGGCGATGTGCTTTCGGCTCGACCTTGACCGGAAGGATGACCTCGGCGAGCGAGGCTCTCGACCTTGACCGGCTTTGACCGGAAGGATGTCCTCGAGTAGGTAAGGAGCTCTCGACCTTGACCGGCTTTACGGAAGGATGACCTCGGCGGCGAGGAGCTCTCGACCTTGACCGGCTTTGACCGGAAGGATGACCTCGGCGGGCGAGGAGCTCTCGACCTTGACCGGCTTTGACACGAGGGTTGCTCGGGCTAGGTTACCATTAGGAGTCTTGCTTGAGTGGAAGGGCTTCGAGGGGTTTGTCGATATTTACCCATAAACCGGGAAGGGCTTTTAGGGGCACTGTCGATATTTTACCCAAACACCGGTCCCCGGTTTCTAGTCTTTTGAGTGAAGATGTTGATGCGATTTTCACGCGTGCCTCAGCAGTTCCTCGAACCTTCCAGCAGTGCCTCCAAGCAGTTTCGGCGGGAGCGTCCGAACCTTACGCTCACGGATTCAAGCGATGCCGATCCTTACGCTGCCGATAGCTTCGAGCGAGATTGCCCCTTCGTCTGTTCACTGTCTTCTTACGAGCGGTGGTCTCCGGACCTGCGCTCACGGAAACCGGGTCGGGGTCGTGGGCGTTCCGGCGAGAACCCTCCGACGCTCAGTCGGTGATCGGGTTTCTCTTTTTGGTATCTCCGCGGTGAGGAGGCCAGGAAGATGAAAGGGTATTATATCGCCCCCTTTTTGGATAAGTATGGTGTTTTTAGAGAATCGGATGAGAGGGATGAGAATCGGAAGAACACTGTTTTAGCTTACGGATCCTTGGTCGATGAAAATTGCTAACCCTACGAGAGTTAAAATCTTGACCTCTCATCGATTAGAGTTCCAACCCTTGTGCAGTTCTCCTTCGTTTCCTTTTATACTCTGTTTTCCCGCTCTTTTCCTTTCCAGTTGTCCACTCCACGTTAGTGGTATCCGGGTCCCTCGACAAGCTGTGATTGGCGGAATATTCCACTAGGGATGGCGGTTGTCCCTTAACTCGATTCACGTGGACGGATCACCATGTCGGGCAAGTCGCTAGGAATGATGACACCATGGGCGTGTCTTGGCCACCGACAGTGATATCATCACCAAGCCATGTGGGGCCTGGCGAGACATTAAAGGTGTGCAAGATTACGAGAAGCGGGTCGGGTTGCCATGAGTCGGGTCTTGCCGGTTGTGCTCGTGGATGTCTGCGGCGGGAGGCGATGTGCTCGGCTCTCGACCTTGACCGACGGAAGGATGACCTCGGCGAGCGAGGCTCTCGACCTTGACCGGCTTTGACCGGAAGGATGACCTCGAGTAGGTAAGGAGCTCTCGACCTTGACCGGCTTTACGGAAGGATGACCTCGGCGAGCGAGGGCTCTCGACCTCGACCGGCTTTGACGGAAGGATGACCTCGGCGGGCGAGGAGCTCCGACCTTGACCGGCTTTGACCGGAAGGATGACCTCGAGCGGGAGTGAGCTCTCGGCCTTGTCCGGCTTTGACTTCGCGACTACGCTCGAGTGGCTATCCTCGAGGAATCTTGCTCGAGTTGGAGTCTTCGAGGGTTTGTCGATATTTACCCGTAAACCGGGAAGGGCTTTTAGGGGCCTGTCGATATTTTACCCAAACACGGTCCCCGGTTTCTAGTCTTTTGAGTGAGGCGAGATAAGGCTGAAACTCGATAATGATGGGCGGATCGCGGCCTTTTAAACTTCTCCACGTTCTTCTTGCTCGGGCTCGTAGTTGGGCTGCGTTTGGCTCATCGCGGGGACTTCGGCCTTGGATGAGCTTCTTACGCTCGGGACTGCATGGCCGGGGTGTCTTCAGTATCACTTCTTGCTCGGGTGTGTAATTGACCGAGGTGTCTTCTGCTGTTATTCTGCTCGGCTTGCAATTGAGCGAGGTGTGTTCTGTCATTACTCACTCTCGGTGTGTAATTGGTCGAGGTGTCTTCTGCAATTACTACTGCTCGGGCCCTTCTTGAACCTCCGCTCGAGCATCCAATTGATGCAAGCGTGACACCGTCCAGCTGGGACTTGATCGAGGAATTCTTGGGATCTTTTGCTCGGCCTGCGATTGACTAAAGTATCTTGTTAGGTTACTCCTGCTCGGGCACTGCAATTGACCTGAGCATGGCACGATCCGCCTAAGACTTAGGCTTTGGGGACTTCTAGCCAAGGAGTTCTTCTTGAATTCTGCCGGGCTGCAATTGACCCGAGGCTTGATGATACTCCTGCTCGGGCTGCAATTGACCCAGCATGGCACCGTCCGCTGGGATTTACGGCGAGGGTTCTTGAACTTCGCCGGGCCTGCAATTGACCCGAGCTTGATGATACTCCTGCTCCGGTTTTCAAATAACTTGGAGCTAGGCACAGTCCGCCCTAATGAGTTAGGCTGCGGGACTTCATGCTTGAGGAGTTCTTCTTCTCCTCGAGCCTTTTAATCTGCACGAGCTTTTGAAAACACTCCTGCTCTGGTTTTCAAATAACTCGAGGCTCGGCACAGTCCGCTCTAATGAGTTAGGCTTTGGGACTTCGGCCAGGAGTTCTTCTTACGCTCGAGCATTTTAATTGACCGAGGTTACGATGACACTCACTGCTCGGTTTTCAAATAACTTGGAGCTTGGCGCAGTCCGCCTAATGAGTTAGGCTCCGGGACTTCGGCGAGGAGCTCTTCTTTGCTCGAGCCTTTTAATTGACTCGAGGTCTTCGATAATACTCACCGCTCCGGTTTCAAATAACCGAGTTGGGCCGTCATCCGCCTAATGAGTTAGGCTGCGGGACTTCATGCTGAGGAGTTCTTCCTCCTCGAGCCTTTTAATTGACTCGAGGTCTTGATGACACTCACTGCTCTGGTTTTCGAGATAACTCGAGTTGAGCACGATCACTCTAATGAGTTAGGCTCACGGGACTTCATCTTGAGGAGCTCTTCTTAAACCTTTGCTCTTCATCCTGAGCTTACATTATGAATGTTTTTCTCATTCTTACATACATTTGTACTTTTACATATCCCGTCTTGGGACGAAATCTTATATTAACATTTTATAATACAGAGGGACTTCAGGAAATACTTCTCGAGGACTTGTGCGTTCCACGGCCTCTTGACTCTTCGTTCGTCTGGATGAGCCAGCCGAGTGCGTTCACGGTCACTGTTAATTCCTCGGTTTGCGACCTTTTCCTCTTGATTTCCATATCCGGTTTCACTGCTCATACGCATCCGAATATGAGCGGATCGAAGGACTCCATGAGGTTATACCATGATCTCCCATCCGGATCCCATCCTTTAATCCTCTCGGAGCTTGGGGATGGTTGAGCAGCACAAGATCTAGGACCGATCTATGGTATCTTTTGATAAACTCCGGAGGACTCCCATCTTTTGCCTCACCTCGGCGACTCCATCATGTCATCCTCGGGGGTCACTGCGCCCGAAATTGTTCCATGAACTCCTGCACATCTGTTCAAAACTCGAGATACTTCCCGGTGGGAGCACTGCGGTACCATTCTCTCGCCCTTCCCTCGAGTGGCGGGAAGGCCCTGCACCTCTGTCTTGCTGGCGGACCTTGCGCCCTGTCGGGTCATTGAACCGCTCTATGTGTATTAATGGGTCATTCTCTCCGAATATTGCGGATCCAGGAGGCGAAAGTCACGTGGGATCGTGACACCCATAATCTCCAGGAGAGAGGAGATTCATTGTCCGGCATTATTCGCCTGACTTGGACTCTTTCGGTTCCCAGAAGATCTTCCACCACTTGCGCTAATCTGCGTACCTCTCCCTCCGACTCCTCACATGCGAGAGGTTGGGGCTATCTCCGCAAATGTTGGCGAGACCCACTTTCCTCCATGTTCGTTTCTTCTCTCGCATGACATTTGGTGCCCAAGGTCTTTGGGCTTCATCTCCGCGTTTTCCGAACATGAGCATTCCCTCGATTGGACTCGGGACATCGTTGCGGGCTTTTCTCTGTCCTTCCACGAATTCTTGTAACGGGAGGTCATAATTTCAATCTGTTTTCCATCAGATCCATCCTTTCACGGATCTCCTGATTACAGGCCTCGTTGGCCACTTCTCTCGAGTCATCGATTCCTCGGGACTTACACCTCTTGGTTGTTTCCCTCATCGTTGTGTTTTTGTGTGTCTTGATGTATTAGGAAATCGGGCTTTTGTGCCGATCCCGCAGACGGCGCGAAAGATGTTGATGCACTTTTTCACGCGTGCCTCAGCGGTGCTTGAACGCTTCAGCAGTACCTCCAAGCGGCTCGGCGGGAGCGTCCGAACCTTACGCTCGCAGATTCAAGCGATGCCGATCCTTACGCTCGCGACAAGCTCGGCGGGATTGCCCGCCGTCGGGTCCAGTTGTCTTCTCGAGCAGTGAGATCTCCGGACTGCACTCACTGAGCCGGGTCGGGTCGTCGGGCGTTTCCGGCGAGAACCCTCCGACGCTCAAGTCGATGATCGGGTTTCTCTTTTTGGTATCTCCGCGGTGAGGAGGCCAGGAAAGATGAAAGGGGTATTATATCGCCCCGCTTTTTGGATAAGTATGGTGTTTTTAGAGAATCGGATGAGAGGGATGAGAATCGAGAAGAACCTGTTTTAGCTTACGGATCCTTGGTCGATGAAAATTGCTAACCCTACGAGAGTTAAAATCTTCGACCCTCTGTCAATTAAGTTCCAACCCTTGTGCAGTTCTCCTTCGTTTCCTTTTATACTCTGTTTTCCAGCTCTTTTCCTTTCCAGTTGTCCACTCCACGTTAGTGGTATCTGAGTCCCTCGACAAGCTGTGATTGGCGGAATATTCCCTAGGGATGGCGGCTGTCCCTTAACCCGATTCACGTGGACGGATCACCATGTCGGGCAAGTGCGCTAGGAATGATGACACCGTGGGCGTGTCTGCGGCCAGCTAATGATATCATCACCAAGCCATGTGGGGCCTGGCGGACATTAAAGGTGTGCCAAGATTACGAAAGCGGTCGGGTTGCCATGAGTCGGGTCTTGCCAGCTGTGCTCGTGGATGTCTGCGGCGGGAAGCGATGTGCTCGGCTCTCGACCTTGACCGGAAGGATGACCTCGGCGAGCGAGGCTCTCGACCTTGACCGGCTTTGACGGAAGGATGACCTCGAGTAGGTAAGGAGCTCTCGACCTTGACCGGCTTTACCGGAAGGATGACCTCGAGCGGGCAAGGAGCTCTCGACCTTGACCGACTTTGACCGGAAGGATGACCTCGGCGAGCAAGGAGCCTCGACCTTGACCGGCTTTGACCGGAAGGATGACCTCGAGCGGGAGTGAGCTCTCGGCCTTGTCCGACTTTGACTTCCGACTTCTGCTCGAGCTGGCTATCCTCGAGGAATCTTGCTCGAGCTGGAGTCTTCGAGGGTTTGTCCGATATTTACCCCATAAACCGGGAAGGGCTTTTAGGGCCTGTCTGATATTTTACCCAAACACTTCCCAAGAAAGGGAGATCAAATCATTCGCCACAACTCACACCCCTTTACACCAGCCAACTTCACTTTCCACCTCTAAACCAGATCGGTCCCATACCCTGCTCAAACTTTCTTTTTGGAAGTTTAGCGGTGACGACCATACTAGATGGATTTACAAAGCCAAACAGTACTTTGATTTCCAAAACATCGCTTCGGAACAACAAGTCCGATTGGCCTCTTTTCATCTCGAAGGAATAGCACTCCAATGGCGTCGACGGCTAACCAAGTTCAAAGGAGCACAAACTTAGACTCAGTTTACCAAAGCTATCTTACTCCGTTTTGGTCCAACGGATTATAAGGATCCTTCTGTAGTTTTAACACACCTAAAGCAAACTTCCACATTGGCTGAGTATCAAGAAGCTTTTGAAAAGATTTCCCATCAAGTTGATGGCTTACCTGAAACTTTCATAGTTGATTGTTTCATTGCAGGTCTTCAGGATAACATCCGGCTCGATGTCAAGATTAAACAGTCTCGTACCTTGGCTGATGCCATTGGTGTGACAAGACAGATTGAGGAGCGGAATTCACTCTACCGCTGCACCAGTCTCTTTTCTCAATCACCAACTATTTCTGTGATGCAGCAACCAACCAGAAATGGTTCTGCTGGAATCTTAGGACCCCCTTCTAAGGCACACCAAACAGCCAATACTCATCCCCCTATCCAGCGATTGACTAACCAAGAAGCATGTGCTCAACTTGAAAAAGAGCTATGTTATTATTGTGACTAGAAATTCGTTACTGGCCATCACTGCCAAAGGCCGCAGCTGTTCATCATTGAAGACCCTCCGCCAGTCACACGACCCGATACTGGTTAAACGGCTACTTGAAAATAACATTTTGACCTTGTGGACAAGGTGAATTTAAGGGGTGGGGAATGATATGTCTCCAAAGGATAAGCATTAGGCCACGCAATTTACAAGCTTCCCATGTAGCTTATAACCATGCTTGAGAAGAGGAGTCCAGGACTTGGTCGTTAATTGTTTTGAAACAAACGAATGCTTGACATGTGCTCCACTAACTACCGAATGCAATGTTACCCATATTTCCCATTATTTCCGGTGTTCATGCATTATTGCTTAGTGTGTGTTTTGTTAGTTGTAGTGTAGATTGTGTGCTTCCAATTGGCTTTTACAAAAGCCTAGAAATTATTTGAATAAAAGGGGGTTGGAGATAATTTATTCCCAAAAGCTACTGTCTTCTCTAAGTTCTTTTCTCTTCTATTATTACTCCAAATCCTTGTAAATTGCTTACCACCTGCTTGGTCGTTGTTGGGGAAGAAGTGGGAGCCACAGCCCACCACAGCCCAATTCTCCCAAATGGGCTCGATTCTTCAAATAGAGAAAGTATAATTGATTAATGAACAATTCATGTATGGAGGCTTCAACATTGAATCTTATGTTACGGCTCACTGGTGTACTACTTGTATGATTTTCCATTTCTCTTATATATATATATATATATATATATATATATATATATATATATAAAGAAATTAAATAGCTTTTTTGTTTTAATTGGTATAAGGCGATAATTTTATATGTTAATGTGTCAGTATAATGTCATTTTAATTACTCAAAAGAGCCCGTATAATGGGAAGGAGCACAAAAAGCCGTGTATAGCTTTCTGTTTTATCAAAATGGGATTATAGATTGCAATTAAATAAACAGAAACCATGAAATATAAAAAACTTTCGGAGTTTTGGTAACGTGTTTTACGACAATATTTTGTCCTAGGAAGTTCAAGGTGGATTCTTTCAATAGCAATCAAAGAAGGCTTCACTTGGTATTCTGATTTCTAAGTCATATAAAATTGTTATTAATTTTTCATCAAAATAATTGTAAGGTAAAATTTAGTCATTTAGTCAAGGTCTTCACAAATGAAGGAATCTCTACACACACACACACACACTGATTCTCTAGTTTAATATCCTAATCTTTGTTAAATTCGTAATGAATTAACAAAAGTGTGAACATATCTCTATAACTTTAAATTGTTTGACGACATTGTAAATGTTTTTTCACATTATTGTTAACTCGTCCTAGACTTTAATCCCGGATTATATATATAAAGAAAAAAAAGTACATACTCCAATATACTAACAAAATATATTGTATTGTAGTGTGACTTTTTCTTGTTTTCTAATACTTTTTACTTTAATAATTTAAGGGAACCCTTAGTGTATTTGTGTGAGTATACATACACACTCACCCACACACACACACACACACACACACACACACACACACACACACACACACACACACACACACACACACACACACACACACACACACACACACACACACACACACACACACACACACACACATATATGAAGGCTTTTTAATGTTGGCACACACACACACACACACACACATATATGAAGGCTTTTTAATCCAACATTATAGTTTGGGATGGATTTATATCAGTAAATAGACTTTTACCACATTATAAATTGATTTATGATACCGTAAAACTATCCTGAATTTTTATTATTATTATAGAATAATTTTTCTCTAACTATATTAAAGTCAATAATTAGCTAAAAAAAATCACAGACTCTAATACAATATATTTTATTTTATAGTATATTAAAATTTTTATTTTTTTTTATCTTTTAACTTATTTTTAATTCTAATTTAGTAAAAAAAATTAATGATACGCTATTAAATCATACGATTTAATAATTAATTTAAATAATTTTGCATAATTTAATAACATATTTACATGAAAAATTTATATATATATATATATATAATAATTGCCTCATGTCCAAAGAATCAAAGTCGTGCTTACCCAAGGAATGAGCCAAGATGTGCTAGCTTGGCTTGATTCTAGAACATTCCGCAAATTTCCAGCAACTAGCACACTCTTGTACATAACACTAGAACTCTTTAGATTTTGGCACATGTGTATAGAATTCTCTAGGCCTTAGAATACTCTAGAGTTAGCCAAGCTTTCCTATAAATATGGGTGAGCTGTAGGCATTTGTATAATCAAGCATCCAAGCATCAAGTATCAAACACTTGTAAGCTTTCTTACTATCAATATAATTTTCGCATTTAGCTACATTGTTGAGAAATGATAAGATAATCTAACTTTAAATAAAGCAATACTACGTACACTTAACAATGAAATTGCAATAATTGAAATGATATTTTATGTCGTCTTTTTATAGGCCGTGGCTCTCTGCCACCGCCAAAATTGGCTGGGAGGAGCCGCCTTTGGACTTAACCTAATAGATCAAATACCCCTTGACTTGAATTAATTCAAGATTGTCATTTTCTAACGAACATTTGTTGTACACATGTTTTAATTAATAATACTTAACCTTTTTTTTATAAATAATTAACATCTGTTTTTCTGGAAGTTCAACATCAATACTACACAGAGAACACAATGATGTTTACAATCCAAACTGATTGAATTGGACCGTAGTGGTTAATATTAAATAATTTTATATAATATAATAAAATTATATAATAATATTTTAACAATAAATAATGTTATTTTCAGTTTGTGTTTTTTTCTTTAATTTATTTATATATATTGATTATAGTTAAAGTTGGCGATGTTTGAAGGAAGTAAGATTGCCACGAGAGAAATGTAACAGTGTTTGAACCGTTTACTCCAACTATCCAAGAAATATGTGTTGTCATCATGAAATTAACTGACTGATCACCATTAAATTCCAAGCATTCACAAAAAAAATTTCTTCGTTAACCTTCTGCTTCCTCTCACGTACCTTCATGAATTGAAGGACAATTTTAGTGATCCAAGCATTTGTAGACAAGTCCTTCTAATTAAGCCTTTCGCCAAAGATGTGCATATTGCAAGATTAATATCAAACTGATTTCCAGCAGAATTGTTCTATTCTTTCAACTCCTTCTGTTGAATCTTATGAAAGAGATAGGGATAAGAGAGAAGAATTCGCATGTGTAATTTTTTTCTGTATCGAAAATTTTGCATGCGTCCCCACTTCAAGCAATTCCTGCTTGAAAATTCCCATTACCAATGGCCTTAACCCAAAACCAAAACGATTAGCTTTCCAGTTACTAATCAAATCTATTCAAAATCCTCAATTGGCTTGTGGGTTCCAATTGAACCAACAAAACACCACAATTGGGGCTTACGGTGACAATTATTCAGCTCGAGTGATTACAAAATTAAGCGCAACAACAATTAATTCTCTCATCAAAAAGTAGGTTTACAATAAAATTGCTCAATACTCACTAAGAAATCTCCAAGAGTCAAGATATATCAAGTATAAAGCTCAGAATCTCATTCACATAAAAACCTTAAAGAATCCCCAGTTCAAGCTCGATGGTTGCGTGGGCTTAGAAAAAAAAATAAATAAAAGGAAAGAAAAATCTACAACATATACGTGCACCGCCACATTTGTGCATGTAGGAGGCCAGAGTGCTAGCATCCAAATATGCTATGCTGTAAGAATTAAGATTATCTCCTAATCTTGAGCCTAATCCTAAGCTCTGTGTTAGGTTTTTTTTTTTTAGGTAAGTTTAAATTAATTTTTTAATTTTTTATATTTCTAAATTTAAATTTGAGTGACCTACTAAATAAAATTACTCGAAAGCTACTCAATCAAGTTTGCGGTTGGTGCATTGCTTATATCTTTTAATAACAATTTCTGATTAAAATTTAATTACGTTAATATTTTATTAATCACCAATCACCTACATGAATTTTAGTGAAGAGAAATTTAGATTTTACAGAATATCCATTTTCTAGATACCATATTCATTTACCTAATCACAGCAGAGTTACATAATTAACTCATTAGGAAATTAATTCAGTAGGAATCTTCGTTACTAAGGACTCGTGCATTAATGTACCTGTCCTCACATGTCGAGAAAGTTTTTATGTCCTATGTTTATTGCAGATGGGTCACAAAGCTCAATATTGGATAAGGTAATATTTTCTGGTGCAAAAGAGCATATTGTTTGTAGTATAGTACAAATCGGAATCATAGTAACAATTTATAAAATATATATATATATATATATTAAGACTTTGATCAAATTTTTCACTCTTGTTGTCATGCAACGTAGGTCGTTTGAATTAGAAACAATAACTTCGCTAACGGTAAAAGAGATCTTGCTCATTTTTCTACACAAATAATATATTAAACAAGTTCGTTGGTACTAAATTGCCTTTCTTTTTCTGTGTATTTTTTTTATGGAATAGAATGGGTCCCTAGCCGCCCCTGGGACCCATTAAACTTATGTGAGGACAGGTACATTAATGCACCCAAAAAAACAAGAAGACAGATCAGATTGGAAGTCTCGCAAGTGGAGAGACAGAGTCATGAACATTAAGTATATTTTGTCGTTTATTTTCTAGAATAAAACATTTTTTCATAGAATAAAATAATTAAATTGAAAGTTAGACGAATCCATTTAGAAGCTTCATCGTCACGGGATGGGTGTTTCATGCAAGAAACCCGTGCAAGACTTAGACAACCTTGTCGGGATGTTCTTAAAGTAAGCTCTGCGACTTCTCGATAGCTAGCCAAGAGGTTCCGAAATGCTAAAGAGAAGGAGAAGCTAGCGAGCAATGTAGACAAATGCGGAAATTGTATTGATAGACAAAAGCTTTACAAGAGAGCTTACAAGTGTTTGATGCTTTGCTTGGATGATTACAATGCTTAGAGCTCATCTCTATTTATAGCAAAGCTTGGCTAGTTCTAGAGAATTCTATGTACATGTGTCTAAACCTAGACCGTACAAGTGTCACAAATCTAGGCTATGTACAAAAGTGCTAGAGTTTGCTAGAATGTTCTAGAATCGGGCCAAGCTAGCACATCTTGGCTCATTCTTGGGCCATTGCGGGCTGGAATCATGCGGCCCGTAACATCCTCCCCCACTTAAGCTCGCGGCGTCCTCGTCGCGTTTTCATGCTTGTACCGTTGGACATGCTCCGCGAACTGCCACAACTCATCTTCACGTTCCCAAGTGGCTTCGCTCTCGGGGAGGTTCTTCCACTTCACCAAGTACTCGTAGTATGGTGGCACGCCCCTCCTTCGAATGATGCGATCAGCAAGGATGTAGTCCACATCTTTGTCGAGCAGCGGTGACAACGACTGTTGGGGCACGCCTTGATTCTCCGCGACTTGGTTCTTCCACGTCTTCGTGATATGGCTTGAGAAGACTCACATGGAAGACCGAATGAATCTTGAGTCTTGGTGGAAGTTCTAGTTGATACGAGACGTTGCCTACACGTCGGATGATGCGGAAGGGTCCTTCGTAGCGTCTCACTAACCCCTTGTGGACTTTCCGAAGTGTCTTGAACTGTTGGGGTAGGAGCTTGATCATGACTCGATCTCCTTCCTTGTATTCGACATGCCGTCTCCGTGTATCAGCCCACTTCTTCATTTTCCTCGCGGCTTTGTCGAGGTATGCTCGCGTGATGTCCGCTTCTTCATGCCATTCGCGGGCGAGCTTGTGTGCCGTGGGGCTTTTCCCTCCATATGTCGAGGCTATGGCGTTGGGGGTCATGGGCTGGAATCCCATGATGATCTCGAAAGGACTCTTGCCGGTAGCCTCGCTCCGTTGGAGATTATAAGAAAATTGGGCGACATCTAGCAACTTCGCCCAATCCCGTTGATGAGCAATTGTGGGATCGATGCACGGTGGTAACAATCCATCCCTTTTCTCTTGGGAAAGGACGGGTGTATCGAGAGAAGCCTTAGACGGGCGATCCTGGCCAGCGTCTAGTAAACCAGCGAGTGGTTTCCGCATTTCTTTAGGCTTGGGTGGCGCCATGCAGTGGGGCGCCAAGGCTGGAGGCTTTGAACCTTGCTCCAACTCTATTTGGTGATCCACCTCTCGTCTAGGTGGAAGCTTCTTCGGAAGCTGCGGAGGCATCACGTCCTTGAACTCCTCGAGGACGGATTGCATGGATGGAGGGACTTGGCTTCGAGCACTTGCTGGATTTTCTCCCTCGTTAAGCTTCCGGATGGAGACCAAGAAGCTTGGGTCCTTCTTGAAACCCTTCTTGAATTGCATGGCGGAGAGTGTCTTCTCCTCGGACTTTCCTCGCTCCGTAGTAACCATGCATGCCTTGCTCCCGTCGAGGATGCTGAGGGAGTTCGTGGCTGGAAGAGGGAAGGCATGGACTTGGTCGAAGAACTCCATGCCAAGGACCATCTTGAAGTCATCCATGGGCACGATTGAAAAGTTGAGCTTTCCGCTCCATGTGCCAAGTGCAACATTCACTCCATGTGCGGTGCCCGCAATGGGCTTGGCGGGTGAGTTCACCGCCTTCATTGTACCTCCTTGCCTCGTAGTTCTAAGGCCTAGGCGCTTGGCCTCATCCTCGGATACGAAGTTGTGTGTGGCTCCGTGTCCAGCAACGCTGTGACGGTGTGGCCGTTTATCGTCGCGCTTACATACATCAGCCCTTTCTTGAGTGCCGATTGAGGGCTGTCAAGTGCGCCAAGTCTTTGGATCGAACCCATGCTGGGTCGGGGTTCTTCCGATGATGATGAGGGATTGCCCTTGAGCTGGGCAGCGAGGGCATTCAGCGACTTCTTCTCCGGACAGTCGCGAACCCAATGAGGCCCGTTGCATATGAAGCATGGGCTGCGAGGCTTTGGCACTTCCTTCTTGCCTTCCGATTTTGCTTGCCCGTTCTTGCCGCTTGGAGGCTTTTTCTGCCCCCAATCCTTGCGATTCTGGCCCTTGTCCTTGCGACTCTCTCCCCCACTTTTGCCTTGGCTAGGCTTTCTCTCCTTGGATTGGGTGGAGTACTCGTGCAGCGACTCCGCGGTGGCAATAGCATCGTCAAGTGTTTGGACGCCACGCCGGTCGAGCTCCGTCTTGGCCCAATCCTTGAGGCCATCTTCAAAGTAGAAGAGCGAATCCTTTTCGGACATGTCGCTGATCTCGAGCATGAGGGTAGTGAACTCGTTGACGTAGTCGTGGACGCTACCCGTTTGCTTGAGGCGACGTAGGCGTGTTCTCGCCTCTCTTTCGGCATTGCTTGGGGCAAAATGCTTTCGGAGTTCTTGCTTGAAGTCTGCCCATGTGTTGATGGCGCAGATGCCTTTGCCCATTTCGCCATGCTTGCGACGCCACCATAGTTGTGCAGCGCCTCTAAGGAACGTGGGTGCAGTGCCCACCTTTGATGCCTCATCTCTCACACCCATGGCATCGAAGTATTGATCTAGCCCGAACAAGAAGTTGTCCACGATGGTTGCATTCCGTGTGCCATCGTATGTGTCGGGCTTTGGCACGTCAATGCGTCGCGCATCACTTGTGCTTGTGGAAGCCGGGCTAGAGGAAAGTGTGCGCTTGTGCCATGCCCAGTCCGCGCGTACTTCTTCCACTTCCGTGCGGACAGCGCGGCTCGTCTTGTCCGAAGCTGCGGAGTTTCATCAACTCCTCGTGGAATGCTTGAAATTCCCTCGAAGGGTGTTGGCTTGCTCTTGTATGAGGGCCTTGATGCCAGCTGTGAAGTCGGCATATTACGCCCTCGAGGCCGTCAACCCTTTCCTCCAATGTCTCGAGGGTGTCCTCGATAGCCGGACATTGTTGTTTCCAACGTAGCCAATCGTGGCTCCAAGGCATCGACAGATGCGGCCTTCGACTTGCTTCGAGTCTTGGCCTGCCCGCGAGTGTCATCGCGGCCCCGGCTTGGTTCCGGGATATTCTCCACACCATGAGCAGCTTCTTGCGTCAAGCTTGAGGTTGGAAGGTTGGCCATTGCTAGAATGCGTGTGTGCAAACCGTAGCTCTGATACCACTTGTCACGGGATGGGTGTTTTCGCGAGCAAACCCGTGCGACATAGACAACCTTGTCGGGATGTTGCTAAGTAAGCCTTTGCGCTTCTCGATAGCTAAGCCAAGAGGTTCCCGAAATGCTAAAGAGAAGGAGAAGCTAGCGAGCAATGTAGCCAAATGCGGAAATTGTATTGATAGACAAAAGCTTTACAAGAGAGCTTACAAGTGTTTGATGCTTTGCTTGGATGATTACAATGCTTAGAGCTCATCTCTATTTATAGCAAAGCTTGGCTAGTTCTAGAGAATTCTATGTACATGTGTCTAAACCTAGACCAGTACAAGTGTCACAAATCTAGGCTATGTACAAAAGTGCTAGAGTTTGCTAGAATGTTCTAGAATCGAGCTAGCACATCTTGGCTCATTCTTGGGCCATTGCGGGCTGGAATCATGCGGCCCGTAACATTACGTTCCACTAAGAATGTATCTCTCATTTGAACGTGGGATATAGGGTCGGTAAAAGTTCAGCCAGATTCCGGTATTGCCATATCCGAATTCGGCATGCGCTTTTGAAAATTTGAGTATCTTTATATTCGGTTTGAATTTTTTTAAATTTTTTTCAAATTTTTTAAATTCAGATTTTATATATATGAAATTTAAATTTTTATATTTATAAATATATTGTTATAATTTTTAAATTTATTTTAATAAAATTAAACATGAAATATGAACTTTAAATGTTTAAATTTTTAAATATATTAAATAAATGTAATAAAAAATGTAATTATTTAAATAAAATATTTTTTATATTTTTTTTATAAAATTCGAGTTCGGGCTAAGTTCTAGGTTTCTCAAGTGATACCTGAACCCGACCCGGAGATTAGTCCAGTCGGGTATTACCTTACCACGATCGCCCGAGTCTAGGCCAAATCCGGACCGGACGAGTATTTTTGCCACCCCTAGTGGGATAAGGCATTCGAAATTTGGCCATGACTATGTTCAAGTGGTTTTAAAGTAAAGTGAGAATCATAGCAACACATGTAAAGGGATAAATAATAAAAAAATATATTATTATTTTAATCATGTAATTATGAAAGAGTATTTCACTGTAAAATAGTTCCGATATAACCAAACCCTCCAAATTTTATTGGGGAGAGGGAAGGAGTTTTTTATGTTAATTGTAAGAGAATTTTATTATGCTGCGTTTACTTACTAGAGTATGAGTGATGAGTATAGAGTCCTCCCACTCAAGTATTTACTTATTTATTTAAACTTAGAAGTAGCAGTCTCACTTTGTGGACTCTATATAATTTTGGAGTGGAGAGTAAGAGTGGACTCACCTCTTCATCTTTTACCTTTTTTTAATAATTTAATATAATTATATTTAATAAAATAAAATAAATAATATCACATTTATTTAAATAATAATAATATATCTAGTTTAAAATAATAATAATAATAATATATTCATAGAAATTAATAATATTAATATATATACTATCTTTATTTAAAAATATAATATTATTATAGTTATTTAAAAAGAATAGTATTATATTTATTTAATATTAATAATTAATAATAATAAATATTTTATTCAAAGAAAATATTATTTTTACTATATTATTAATAATAATGTTTCATTTGTTTTGCTCTTATCAATAATTTTTAATTTACATAATTAAAATCAAAATTAATAAAAAAAAGTTATGATTTACATAATTAAGAATGTTAATAATTATTATTAATTTACAAATATAATAAAATAAATATTTTATTTTTCAAATATATTTTTTATTAATTTTATAAGTAAAATCAAAATTCTTTAAATAAAGGTAAAATTGTAATTTAAAATAATTTACTTACAATCTAAGAGAAAGTAAATATATTAATTGAATTCTGATTTTGATTTCATACTTACATTTCAATGTAAGTAAACAATTTATTCTCACTCTACACTCTTAATCCTAAGATTCTCACTTTCCATGATTCACACTTCAATCTAAAAAATAAATGCCATCTTAATTATCAAGGGTTCAAAGATTATTAGTTTTTTATTTAATAACAAAATGATTGAAAGTTTAATGCAAGTGATTTTTAAATACGGATTTTGTGGTGAATTCCATCGGATAATAATACTAAGATAAAATTAAAAGTCATCAACTTCTTATTAATTATTAGTTTTGAACTTACAGGCAAAACGAAAATATATAAGACGCGTATCAACCGGAGAAACCAGCGAGTGGGACAGTCAATCGCCAGCAGTCCTCTTAATTAAATCACTAAGCTGTAATTAGATGCACGTAAGGGATTTAACAAATAAATTTAAATAACCCATTTGGACGCTAGCCTTGTGAGCTCCCACATCAGACGTATGCAGCAAACAGATTTATCTGTAGTAGATAAGTACATGCAGCTATTGCTAGATGTATGAATTAATTAGGCTATAGATTCAACACAAAGCCCTCTCAGATCTAACGAAAGCTTTCTAATATCTTTCTTAAAATTTGTACACACAATTTATCTCGCATCAAAGTCAGCATGTGCATGCTATAAATATCTTCGAGTCAATCCGCCTTGTGACTCTTAACTCCAATGAAATGGCCTTATGCACGACACTTCAGAAGCGTGAGATTCATGGCTTTGATTTTAGTAAGTTAGGTTCAAGTTTAATTTGATTGTCATAGTAGTAGTAAAGTAAATTAAAATTAAAAGACTTCCAATAGTTTAATCTAAGTAAATTATTTATCTTACATCCTCCTCTAGTGGGTTGAATTAAGGTTAATTAAGACCCGACTTTCTAAAGGATCAACTTGATAAATTTAAATTATCTTCTTATAATCCACTTGATGCAAAACTTAATATTTTGGATATGTGAATGTTTTCTGGTGCAAAAGAGCTCATTGTTTAATTTGTAGTGTTCGTAAACATCATCTCATGGTTAAAATTAATTAATTGCAACTTACAAAATAAATAAAGATTTTAAAATTTTTTTAATCCTGATGCTGTCCTCGAAGGAAGGTACAAGTTGACCTCATTTAGATTCCAATCCAGTTTTAAAAAATAAAAATTAAAAGTAAAATTGTCGCGAACGTTGCAAAGGTACATGTTCTTTTTTTATTTTTTTTTCTTTCGTTTTAACAGAAATAATATATTCAACAAGTTTATTAGTAATAGATTGCAATTGATTTTGAATAATATATATATATTGTTAAGTTGCATCATCTCTAATTTACATCAATTCAAAATCAATTTTTTTTATATAATTTAGTCGTTACTTACAAAATAAGAATAATAGAGACGCCTGAGCCGCCTCAGAACTAATAAACATATAAGATATATACACTAATGCACGAGCCATTAATAATGAGATTCCTATATAATAAAAAATAAATTAACTTACTCATCTATTATTAGATACATGTATGGGATTTAACAAATAATTAACCCCATTTGGAGCTTTGACCCCTCACATGCAGATGTGGCAGCGGACACACACACACACACATATATATATATATATATATAGTAGAAAATTAATTACATGCAGCTATTGCTAGATGTACAAAATTAGGCAATAGGCTCAGCAAACACAAAGCTCTCGCAGATCTAAAGAAAGAAAGCTTTCTAAAATCATTCTTCAAAATGTACACAGAGAACATCTCAGAGTCAGAATTTACAATCTTGGAGTCAATCCGCCAGTATCTTCTTGAGGATGACGATTTCGACTGCGACCTATTTCCTATTCCGTTTCCTTCAGAAAGCACTACTTCGAGTGACGACTGTAACTCCAACGACACAGCCGTAACCACGATACCTCAGACGCCTGAGAGCCATCATCACGCGCAAGGACGTTTTCGAGGCGTGAGGAGGAGGCCGTGGGGCACGTTTGCTGCGGAGATAAGGGACAGTAAGAACAAGAATGGGGCACGAGTTTGGCTGGGGACATTTGAAACGCCTGAGGATGCTGCATTGGCTTACGACCGAGCAGCTTTCAGACTTCACGGCCAAAAAGCCAAGCTTAATTTCCCTCACCTCATTGCCTCTAATACTGAGGTTATTGGAGTTAAGGCTAGGAATAGGCTTGCATCTAGGGAACCTTCTTCGTCGTCATCCAAGTCGTCCGAATCTTCGAAGCTTAAGCGGAGACGACTAATGAATCAGCCGGGTTTCTAAATGGGGCGGATAAAGATTCTGTTCGTATGTCAATGGATATTTTTTTTTTTTTTAAAAAAATAAAAACGATCGACATCTTAAATTTTTTATTTTAAATTTTATTCTAAATGATGTATCATTAATTGAGTGATTGATAATTATTTATAAAATTTGAGTGAATTAATTTCACTAATCAATTGATGAATAATACATTATTTAGGATAATTTTTTTAGATTAAAAATTTAAGATGTATAATATTATTATATTTAATTATGAAACTTTTGAAATGTATCTTATTAATAAAATGAATGATTAATATTAATCTTCTTATAGTATTTTTATTAGAATTTACAATCAGGTAGTATTAACTGATTTTGTTTTGAATTGTTATCATTCCTAACCATAAAAGAAGTTTCGGCTTATTTAACTTGTAATTTTTGGTATTTTTTTATGATATAATTTATAACAGTTTCCATTTCAAAGTAAAACCACAAGTCACATCACGCGCAGGTTCAAGTCTTGAAGTCTTGTACCACCTTGCGTAACTCTTACAACGACTTTAACTAATAATAGTAGGGTTTGTGTAATGTATTCACTAGGATGCGACAAAAATGCCGCCTTTGTACAGACTAGTATTCGATAGTGAAATGACATGATGAAACAAATTTTATCATGTCAATTCAAATGCAAATCCTATATCTGAATTTTTTAATAGACAGCATTACTATTAAATAGTTTCTTAGATTGTCGTTAGTGGACGGACATGTGTTGTTCTCGTGTTTCAATAAGAATACTAGGCTTATATTATTTTCGTTTTCCATTAGTAGTAATTACTTAAAGATAAGGATTCTGGTTCTTGTGCTTATTGAGCTAGCAGACTGTAAAACCAAAAAAAATAGTAGTGCCCAGCAATACCAGCTATATTTTTTACATGAATTTTAAATTTAGTGCAGCCTACATGAAATCTTAATCTTTACCATAGCGGTGCTTCCCTTTCTGTGAATTGCATTTGATGAAATGTGACACACCTATAAAGAGCAGTTCCAATTGACTGAGAATATCTCACATCTGACTAAGAATTTATAGGCTTCCATATGGTATCGCAATAGACTAATACATTAATTATTTATATATACGATCGATCTTTTTCATTCCAGTTAAAAATAGAGAGATTGGTAAATACCAAATCAATTGTTTGTCTTACTCGGATTGGGTTAATAAAAAATTACTATATATAACAAAAATTTTATATCCCAATTTTGCAAACATATCATTTATCATCTCAATAAACTTATGTTCCCCTCCACCTTCAAGAATTGACCTTCAAGAATTGAGGAGCATTTTCAGCTGCCAAATTCGAAAAAATAAAACAAAAAATGAATGAAAGAAAAGTATAAATCAAGTTTTTAAACCTTGATTTTCTTACTTTTTCTTTAAGAAATAATATATTTAAAAAAGAGTGAAGATACTCTCACCCCACAATTTGTGCAAATCTACCCCATTTCAAAAAGGTTCTTAAAAAAATTACATTTTAAAATAAATTTTAATATAAAAATATTTAAAATTTTAGCCAATAAGATCTTTTTTCTTGACATAAACCTCTTTATCGTTGTTGATCACTAATGTTAGGGTGAAGCTATTAGACCCACGAATTTACTCTCCAAACCCGTCATTTCATAATATTTTTCAATTACTAATTTGTCCTTTAATTAAACTGCATATAACAAGCGAATTAAGCAAATAAGAAAGAAGAAACTATTTTTACATAAACCTCAAATTTGAGTCATAAGAAATAATACATAGAATAATTAATGAATATCTGGGTAATTGTCAGTTAGCTTCGAGTATGCAGCGTTATTCTATGCAATTTACAAAACCAAATAAGATCCATTTAAATATTTTAAATGTACATTATACGGACATTATTTTGCGTTAAAATTCTTTAGGAAATTATCAAAACTACAGAATTTTCAAGTAAAACAATAATGGCCATAAGGGGAACAAAATAGACTAAATAGTAGTTATTCATTAATTTGTCACTGAATTTACGAAGAGAGCATCTTGTCAATTTGCTTTGGCAGGATTTCGATCCGTCCATGTGTCTCCTCTGAATTAGTTGGAGACAACCCTTCTTCAACTGGGAATAAGATTTGGGCCTGAGCTATGACTTAGACTGAATGTGGTCTACGAGCTATTCTGTTGATTCTTCTGTTGATTGTTCGAGAAGTAAGACACACAAGATTATCTAGGTGTTGATCTGACCCGAATAAACTCGAGCTGAAAATTTGATTGTGGCTAGCTTGTCTAATAGTGGATCTGGGTTTGAATAATAATGGCATCTACTGTGAGCAGTGATGTGAGAGCAGATTACACCAATGAATAATGGAGAGCTATAGTTTAGGATCCTACCTGAGAGACTAATACGATGGTAAACTGAGAAAAAGCCTTAATACAATCTAAGGCTTAAAGATGAGTTCAAGAATACTGTCATAATAGTTCATTTGATTTAAGGTCAGTGTTTGAGGTTTAAAGGATTTTGACTAAGAACAAAGGACTAATTCTAAGTCAAGGAAGGTCTTTAAATGGATATGGATGGTAAGGAGAGCTAGTTTAGGTTTCTTGCAGGGGCTGTTGTTTAGAAATGTTTAGACCGTTAAACGATTGTTAGTTTAATGGTGGTGGTTGATATTAGGTTGATGGATGATCCTAGGAACCCTCTATGGGATGCGATATTTATATATAGGTCTTGAGGGAAATCTTAATTGACAAGGCTTAGGAATCTTACTCTAATAAGGTAGCACGAATCCTTAGTGCTATAAGGCAGGAATTAATACAGGAAGTTGGAAAAGAAAATATAACAAAATAAAAATGAAATTTTAGTTAGTTGAGGTTATTATTAAGATTTGATGGGATGTTTAGAGTAAAACTCTCATGTTTATATTATAACACTAGTGGTGTATTTACTTCTCGAATAAGGAAATTGAAATCTGAAATCAAAATCATTGACATCGTTTACTTTGTAAAATGGTAACGAAAATCAGAATTGGAATTATAGCCACCACAATTTGAGAATGAGGAATAGGAGATTGATTCCTAAATCCCTAAAGTCCACCTTAATTTGAGAATAAAAAATGAGAGATTGATTTCTAATGAAGGGCTTGTGAATCAATCTCTCATTTTTTGAACTTTCCATTCTACCCCCAATGAATTGTCATAATCCCCAAAATGCCCTCAATCAAATTTTGCCTTTTTTGCATGTTAGTCTATATAAAATTATGAAAATACACATAAGTTTTGAATTGTTTACAAATATATCCTCTGATGATGATGATAATAATAATAATAATAATTTTCAACAATTTCATTATAATTATTAAATTTTATATTTTAGTTATTATTATTATTATTATCATTAATATCATTATTATTATTAATATTAATTTTATTATTTTAATTATTATTATTATTTAATTATTTAATTATTATTATTGTCATTCATTTCATTATTATTATTATTAAAATTTATTAATTTTATTTTTAATTATTATTATTATTATTGTCATCAATGTCAATATTGTGAATATAATATTATTATTATTATTTAATTATAACTATTATCAAAATTTATTAATTTTATTATTTTAATTGTTATTATTACTGTCATTAATGTCAGTATTATTAAAATTATTATTTATTTTTATTATTATCATTAATTTCATTATTATTATTATCATCAAATTTTATTAATTTTATTATTTTAATTTATTATTGCTATCATTAATGTCAGTATTATTATATTAATAATATTATTATTTATTATTGTTATCACCATCATCATCATTCTTTTTGTTGTTGTTATTGTTATTAATGATAAAGTATTAAAATAAATTAATATATTAATGTTAATAATAATTATGACAATAATTAATTAAGAACCTTTTACTAATTTGAAACAATCAAACTCATTTAGATTCTGATTTCAAGGCAAAGTAAACATATCAATGGCAATCAGCTCATTCCAATTTTGATTCCTACAGTTTAATTAAACAACTTATTCTTATTCATATTGCTCATTCTCATTCTAGCCCATTCACATTCTGATTCCAGCCTATTTCGATTCTTGTTTAATAAACACACCATATGTTTATTAAGAAAATGGGTTTAAAGAGTAAAATAATGCATTCAAATAATATAACCCATACTGTTATTTTAGCATAATTTAAATTTAACTATTTTACCCTTATAACATAAAATAATTAAATTATTCAAAACATATACTTTTACGCCACAAGTTTATATAATTAATGAGGATTTAATTAGTAAATTATTCAAATTTCTTCTTTATTTAAAATTATTTTAAAAATAACGTGAATTTTTTATAATTATTTTTTGAAGTGTGATAAATATACACAATTTGAGTAGTTCAAATATTACCTTTCTTTAACAAGATCTTTAATAATAAAATGACAATAGGACCTTGAATTAATATTTTTTTTTTTTTCCAGGCAACCGCACAAAAGTTGCCTGGGCCGCCTATAATGCACTAAATCTAGCGAGAACATTAAATTCTTTAATAAGATCAATAGATGAGGACAAGACATTTTTAAAATATGAGTTCATTAAAGAGTTTCTTAGTCAATTAATTTTTAAAACTCAGTTAACAGTAGAATCATGTATAGAGTAATATAACAAATAACACATTTGTACACTAGCACTGTGGCCATCACATGCAGATGTAGCACTAATGTGCCCAATTTACCAACTTCGTCATATCTCCAAACGCTAATAATTAAGCAGTCGGATTTCCAGATAGAATAAAGATTAAAAAGATAATCCTCTTTTAATTAATCTTATCTTATTTTCCACTATTCCGTGGCCTCTACACTTCTTTCAGCCACCCCACTGAAATAACACTTGTGATTATTACTTAACTAATTTCAGTTTTTATCATTTTTAAAAGGCTGTAAGTAATAAATAATTGACTAATAAAGATGATGACATGAAAATAGACAGGGATATGAGAGAATAGATGGCTCTCGCACAGGCATGCAAGCAAAAAATTTTCGTGGTAATTTATTGTCAACAAATAAATAAATTATATCCTACTCATACCTACACTGTGATTAAAAATCATTTGGTACAAAATCTTTAAAATTCAAGAAAAATTAAAGATTAAGAGAGAATTTTAATCCTACTCTTTCGTAATAAGATGAACTTTTCAGAACGTAAATATTCATAGTAACAATTAATAATGTGTTAATAAATAAACAAAAAATAAAGATTTTCAAAATTTTTACTCATATCATTGTCACGTAACGAAAGTAATAGTTGACCGACCTTAGATTCCTCTATTCCATTTAAGAAAAAAAAAACAAAAACAAAAACTAATACCATTGCCAACATTAAAAGAGAACACCCTCATTTTCATGCACTTTAAAATTCGATATATATATCAAATTTTAAAATGCATGAAAAATTTAAAACTACGTGGTTTAAGTATTTTAAGTTTTAAATTTTTAAAATTTCGTAATTTTAAATTTTTTAAATTTTTTTACACTTTAAGTATTTTAAGTTTTAAATTTTTAAAATTTCGTAATTTTAAATTTTTTAAATTTTTTTACACTTTAAGATTTTAGATCAAATCGAGACTATATATATATATATATATATATCGGTCTATATTCTACAGGTACATCAACGCAAACATACGAGTCATTATCAAGATTCCTTATGAATTAATCACATAACACAGCCGAGATTAGCTAGATACATGTATGGGATTAAAAAAATAATAATAAAAAATAACACTGGCATTCCTGTGACACCCCACATGCATAGTAATTAAATAAGTATATGCAGGCACAACTAGATGTATAAATAAGGCAACAAATTCAACACAAAAGCCCTGCGGATCTAACAAAGCTTTCCAAAAGTATTTCTGATTAAAAAAAAATGAACACAGAAAATATCAGAGAGTCAGAATTTGCTATCTTGGAGTCAATCCGCCAGTATCTTCTCGAGGATGACGAGTTAGACTCTAACGACATTTCTACTTCCTTTCCTTCAGAAGCAGCTACTTCAAGTGACTCCAACGACACGTCCGCCCTAACCGCCACTCCTCAGACACGTGAGAGCCACGCGCAAAGGTGTTTCCGGGGTGTGAGGAGGCGGCCGTGGGGAAAGTTCGGAGCAGAGATAAGGGATGGTAAGAACAAGAACGGGGAACGAGTTTGGCTGGGGACGTTTGCTACGCCTGAGGATGCTGCATTGGCTTATGATCGAGCAGCTTTCAGACTGCACGGCAAAAAAGCCAAGCTTAATTTCCCTCACCTTATTACTGGCTCTAATACTAAGGATAATGTTAGTGTTACGAATAATAATAAGCCTCCATCTCCGGAGCCTTCTTCTTCAACTTCGTCGTCGACTTCGACGTCTTCTGAATCTCTGAAGCTTAAGCGGAAACGCCTAATTAATGAAGCAGCCAGGTCTCCAAATTGGATAAAGAATCTCATATGATCTGTTATCATTTTGAAAAATGATTGAGGTATCAAAGCCTGATAGGTTGAAAAAAAGGCACTCAAATCTCGGCATTTTGTCTTTGTTCCCGAAAAAAAATTAAACTCACCCAAAACGCGTCATTTTGAGTATGTTTCTGTAGCCTTTGTTTCAAATATCAATGCTCTGTTACTTCATACAAACTGTCCTAGGGCGCGACTTCAAGCGTAGCGAGCTCCCATTGATTTTCGGGCCCACAAAAGAGCTACCCGAATGGGACCTCGCCACGCGCAAATTCGCTTTACGGAACACTCTTTCAGTATTTCTTGTTTTTGGACCTTTTTTGAGATGTGTATTTTATTAATAAATGAATGTGTGTATCATGAATCGCTTTAAAATTTACGACTAACAAAATTAACAAACACTTAAATGCTTCTCTGGAGCACAACTAATATGCTATGCTGATTAGTTTAAAAGTCATGTCATCCAAAAATAATAATGGCAGAGTTATAAATTTTTGTATAAATTTTATTTTTTATACTTGACATGATTAAATTAGTTGAATTAAATTTTTGTTTTGCTTGTATATTTTTTTATATAATTTATTTTTATTATTTTACACTTTCATCGAATTAATAAATTTATATCACATTAATTTATACAAAAATTTATAACTCTATCAACATTCTCCCAAAAATGGCCATAAGGCTTCTAAGGTTACACCCATATGTTTAAACAATTTGATACTAAGGTATTATAGCCTAGTGGGATAGTTATTGCACTCACAATATTAAGAGTAAGGGTTCGAGCCCCTATAAGGGTTAAAAAAAAAAAAGGTAGTGTTTGTTTTTATTTGAAATCGAATGGATCCGAATGTTACAAAAGTCTGAATAATATTTTTATTTTTTATTTTTTGACGTATAAATATAAATAATAAATTATTTTTTTATAAACTCAAAATATCTTAATTATAATAATTTTGCACTTGTGACCTAAAAAGTGTTATATATACTTGAAGTTTAAATAAATATATATTTACAATATTTTCTAGTGCAATAATTTTTATATGTTATAAATATTTATAAGGTAAGCATTTGATATATAATTTATGAAAAATAATTTTGATAACATTTTTTACAATTTAACATAATATTTATACATAAAAATTGTTATCTAATAATAAAATAATTTGCTTAAAATTTAAATTGAATATATGTTAAGTATTTAATACTAAGCCCCAAGGTCGTAGTCGGGTTGGTACTGCCATAGTCGGTTCTAGATTCAGTAGCAACCCGGGTTCGAGTCTTGAGGGTGGGAGAGGTAAAACTCTTTGAGCTTGCCCACCCCTCCCTTTTAAAAAAAGTAAAAAAAAGTATTTAATACTAAGTAAAATTTAAGATCAAAGAAAATTTTAATATAACATCCGATAGCTTCATAAGAAATAATTATATTTAAAAGGTTATTTGTGAGAAAAAAGATTAATTTTCTATTTAGAAATTTTATCATTCAGATAAAAGACATCAAATTTTACTTTTTCTATTCATGTGAAAATGTCTTATAATAAGACTTTAGATATAAAAACAAACAAGCCAAAATATCAAAACATCTTAAATTATATTTAATAAGGTTATTTGTGATAAAAAAAATTAATTTTCTATTTAGATATTTTATCATTCTGACAAAAGACATTAAATTTTACTTTTTCCATTCATATGAAATGTCTTATAATAAGACTTCAGATATAAAAACAAATAATCAAAAATATCAAAAAAAAATCTTAAATTGAGTCAAATTAAGACTTCATATATAAAAACAAACAATCTCATCTCCAATTCAAAAATATTATTTGGTGTAAAAAAATTCATTGTTTGTAGTGTTGTCCATTATGTCGTACTTACAATTAAATAAGGGTGAACTAATTTTTTCTCTATAGCCTACAACCTCCTTTTTAATTGATTTTTTTATGTCAAATTAATTTTGGTAAGAGTTCTAATTAGCATTTTTTTTTTTTCTCTCCCTCAATTCTACCGACTGCAGCTCCAACCAATTCTTTCCCATTTTCCGCAAGGGTTCAATTGGAAATGAATTTTTCTGTTTATTTGTTACAAATAATCAACATTGCTACAGACTGTCATGATTCGAGTATCAATCATTTTTAATTAGCCATGAAATCTACAAATTAAATTCTTTTTCTTTTTCTTATAAACCTCAGTAAAGATATAAAACTCATGCCAATTTTGAAAATACAATCAACAAAAAATGTCCCAATTCAAATGCCACAAAGAAGATGCATTCGAGTTTACAAATATTAAGAATCCGTAGACAAAAGAGAATGAAAGTGAGAGTTTGATTGTAAAAAGTGATGGTAGAGAGAGAACAAAATAATTATGAGACCGAGAAAAAAATAAATTAATTAATGAAAGGCAACTGTGAGATGGAGAGTTTCATATTTTAAAATTTTAATAATTATATTAATTTTTAAAAATAAGTGAAGAAAAGAATATAATCGTTGGGGTTCCGACAATCCCGTACAATAATTAAATGCAACTTACAAATTAAATAAAGATTTTAAAATTTGTGTAATCGTGTTGTTGTCCTGTAAGGAAGATACAAGTTGATGACCATCTTTAGATTCCAATCGATTGAGTTTTATAAATACAAAAAAATAAATAAATAAAAATAAAAAAGTAATACGTCGCTAACGTTAAAACTTTTAAACAAAAATAATACATTCAAACAAGTTGTATTAGATTAGTTGCGTCAATCATGGTATGTTAACGGTCGAGGCATGCGTATTTTTAAGTGGAGTAAAGACTTTCGTTGTTCGGCTGAGTCCCCGATTGTCCCCGTCTAGGTATCCTTACCCTATTTACCGGTGCACTTTATTCATTGTAAATCTACCCTTTACTCTATTGCTGGAGCCATCGGTACTCCTTTACGGGTTGACCACGCCACGGCCTCTGTTAATAGACCTTCCGTGGCTCGTGTTTTGATTGAGTATGATATTTCGAAGCCGTTAGTTCCTCGTATCTGGATTGGAGAAGGGGACTCGGGATTTTGGCAGAGTATTGTTTTTAAGAAGGTTCCTGCCTATTGTAACTCATGTATGCACCTTAGGCATTCTATGGAGGCTTGTTTCGTCACTAATCCAGGGCTGCGCAAGGCTCAACCCCATTCAGACCTAGCCCAACATCCAGTGCCCAATGAGAGCAATCACCCCATGTCTCCCGCTGTTGAGTACACGGTGGTTTCTGATCATAGACCTATGGAGCCTATCGCTGTGGATCCTCACCCCCAGGTAGATGAGGAGGTACAGGATCCGATGCCCGATGAGGGCACTTGTTCAGATATCCACTGCCTAGACTCAGCTGTTCAGGTTGCTACATATGATGGATCAAATGCGGTTCTTCGAGATTCCGCTGCATTGAGGAGCACCGTTGAGGATATTGAGGGCCCCCGGGGAACCTCTGCTGATTCTCGTCTACCACAGGCCCTGGCATCCGACATATGCACCTTACACGTGGGATTCAACACTCACCCCACTTATATCCCTTCCTTGTCTAATGAGGATATCGGCACAGCGGATGATGCTCGATATACAATGAGGAATAGACTCCACCGATCGGACATCGACATCAGTACTGAGAACTCTTGGGGAGAAGACGGCCATGTCGTCACAGATTCCAATGGTGCCAGACACCATCTGCCTTCAGATGCGGTGATTGACAATTTGGTCAGCGAAAGGGAAACTACTTCTCTACAAGGATTCACTGCAATTACTCGCAGGAGACGCAGCAAACGGCGGGATGCTTTCCGCCCCTCCCTGATAATCAGTTCCATTCGTTATCCTTGAGGCCATTTTATCTCTTTTCCCTTTATTGTCTTGTATTTGCTTATTTATTTTGGAGATTTTGGTTCTTGTCCCCTTCCATTGTACTCATCTTACTTTATATATATTTGACAGGTAGGGATCCCGCCTAACCCCACCACTATGGTGGCTTTAAATTAAAAAAAAAAAACAAGTTGTATTAGATTGGAATTTAATTTTCCTTAAATAATTATTTTATTGTTTATTTATTTATATATTTATTTATTTATTTAATATATATTGGGATGGGTACCAATTGGGTTATTTGTTAAATCACAGGACATAAATTAGGGAATAATGCATTCAAAACGCAATGCCCTCGCAGATCTAAAACAACCATTTCTTAAAATCTTTCTGAAAAATTTACACAGAAAAAATCTCAGAGTCAGAATTTGCTATCCTGAGTCAATCCGCCATTACCTTCATGAGGATGACGAGTTTGACTTCGGCATTCCTACTTCGAGGGACTCGAATGACATGGCCGTAACCAATATCAAGACACCTCAGACGCCTGAGAGTCGTCATCACGTGCAAGGATGTTTATTTAGAGGGGTGAGGAGGAGGCCTCGGGAAAAGTTCGCAGCCGAGATAAGGGACCATAAGAACAAGAATGGGGCACGAGTTTGGCTGGGGACATATGATTCGCCTGAGGATGCTGCATTGGCTTATGATCGAGCAACTTTTTACCTTCACGGCCCTAAAGCCAAGCTTAATTTTCCTCACCTAATTGGCTCTAATGTTGAGGTTATTTAAGTTTCGAATTATGATAAGCTTTCTTCATCGTCAATTGAGGTTATTAGAGTTTCGAATAATGATAAGCCTTCTTCTTCGTCATCATAAGCGGAGACGCCAAATGCAGCAGCCTAGTTTTGCAAACGGCATAAAGATTCTCCTCTAATCTGATCTTATTTTATTATTATTATTTTTTTTTTTACTGAACATTTAAAATGTATATGTTATTACCTTCTTTATTATTTTTTTCTCAGTAAATATCCAAAGAGGGAATCTTGCTCAACGATGATGGTACTTAAAGTCCTGAACGTAATTAATTACTAAGTCGGATGTGACAAAAACGCAGCCCTCATACATGTTATTAATTGATGGTGAAATAGTAAGATAAGCGACCATTTGAAATGAATATTTTGTGATGGAAACTAAGTTATCTATCACGTCATTTAAAATGTATATTTATTTATATTAGACTTTAACATTTTTATCATAAAATACGGCATGTTTTGAACTAGTATCAAAACTCCCAGATACAAGTATATCTCCCGAATAAGTTTAGAATCAAGAAAATAATGAAGCTTTTACTAATCAATAATTGTAATAAGTTAGAATCAGAAAATGTTGAAATTGGAATAAAAAATGAAAATCAAAATAAATTATTTATTTTAACTGTATGAATTAAAATCAGAATAAGCTTGACATTAACGTATTTATTTTGTTTTAGAATCGGAATGAGAATGAGTTTAATTAACTATTTTTATAATTATTATTTTATACTTTAATTATTGTGATTGTTATTATTCAAAAAATTATTATTATTATTAATTAATGTTAATAATAATAATATTATTATTATAAGCACTATTAATAATTTTGATTCTATAATCCAAGAAGTAACCACATTCCAAACCTATTCTTGACAAGCTATACAACAAGGTCGTGAATTATTCAATTTCACGAGAATGTGTTGTAGGTAGTTTATAGCAATTAAGCAGCAACAATATGATAATATGATAATATCCTCATCATATAGTAATCATTGTTGTTCATGCAAAAATTAGCTAATCCTAAAGAAACTGATTTTGTATTTCGATCTCTATGGTAATTTTCTCCTCGAGATGAGGATCTCAAATCACATGCTTCCTTATGGTCAATAACTTTGAATGAATAATCAAAGGGTGTCGACATTGTCAGCGATAACCTGTCGACAATGAAATCAGCCCTTCTAGTTCAATTTCTAGTGTGAATTTCTACAGTAAGTTGGACAATAGTTTTGTATCTTTTTGGCATTCCCTTCGAATGGATCAAGCATGGCCCATATGAGGCAACAAGGTTCATTCTCCTAATGACTAGTGGCAACAAGGTTCATGCATGAAGATTGAATACATATATCAATGTGTCGATATTTATTCATGACAAGTCCTCTTGGACAAGGAACTAGATCCTCTTCTGGGTTTTTCCTTGTCTCTACTAAGCTTTTCTAGATCCAAAGACATGTAGCACACTTTATTTGTACGGCTGAAGTTAAATTTAACCTTTATTTTCTAACGCATGGTATTTAACCCAAAAACTTTCCTAATATAAACCTAATTATTCTGATTTTCTCTACCTTCACAAAATTATAATTATATGCATGAGCAGCAGCAATAGTCTGTGCAAGAAGTGATACAGTAGTAGCAACACTAATTTCGTTCATCGAATTGTAACTGAAAGTGAAAACTTGTGCTATTTTGTTGAAATTATTCACGATGCATTGAATTCATGCATTGATTGGACATTACTAGCCAACGACACAGCCGACAGCTTCTATTTTCGAAATCAAATCCTCTCTTTAAGGAGGAGGCTCAGGTTTACATTTGAGTGAGTTTTTGAGTTAAATATAATGAGTTAAAATATAAGATTTAGATTTTTTTTTTTAATTGGAAATCTAAATAAATCTGAATTTTTCTTATGTCTAAGCATATCTAAATATGAACTAAACACTAATATTGAATGACATGTTTTTATTTTTTTTAATATTTGAATATAAATGAAAACTTATTTAAAATTTGAACGGGTTAAAATTTTTCTAAAATCTGAATAAGTATAAATACGAATATTGGATAACATGATTATTTGACATTTCTGTCAATGTAAATTGAAACAAAAAAAAAAATTAGACTTTAATTTAAGAAATAAATATATTTTCTAGAGACAATTTTTAAATATAATATTTACTTCTCATTTTAGATATTTTCTATTAAAATAAAAGTAACAAAAGTTTATTTATTTTTTTATTTAAATATAAATATCTGAAAATAAAAAATAAGTTACAAATAAATAAATAAATAAATTTTAAAAAAAAAACTTAAACTAATAAAATTTTGTATTTTTCAGACAATTAATAAACACCTAAATCTCAACCATACAAATTAAGTGACGACACATGTATCTTTAAACGTGAAAACGCCTAGGTGGGAAAGGAGAAAGGAAGCCCATAAGAGTTCCTTTGGACACTTGTCCTACACAATTCTTGGCCCAATATGTTCTGTATTGAACTTTAACTGGTGCCCTTGTGATGATTCTCCTTTCCTTTTTCTTTGCAGTTGCCATCCTTATTATATATGGCCACAGCTATTTTCATATTCTAGGAACCTTTCTTCACCTTTCTATGATCTCCTACTATTTCTCTAAAACGAATTTTTACATGAATTTTTTATGCTTTGTGCATTAAATCTGCAACGCAATGCTTTATGCAGAATAATTCTTTCAAGGATATTCTTCAAGGGGCCAAAGTTGATCCTACTTTCCATTGCCATCACTACCTTATAATTAATTAATATTAATCAGATTACACTGCATTTGGACTTTATTTCTTAAAATAAAATAATTAAGTCAATAAAATCTTACCATGGGCACAGTCACAGCCATAATAACAATAAAAGAAAGTTCAAAGTATAAAAAAATATCTTACATAAACGTGTCAAGTTTATGAAGAGAAAAAGATTAATGAAGTACCCGCGAAAGCAAAAGGAAAGGGTATAAAATGGGTCAGTTGGTGTCCTGAAAGTAGAGAAAATGAACAGTAGGAAAGCAAAAAGGCCATACTACAACGAGAAAACAGACAATAATATGACTCAACCACCATGTTTCAGTCATGTATAATGTATGTATAACTTCTCTCAAATAATCTAAAATGAGACCACTACTAAGTACAAAGACTTGTGTGAAAAGACAATTGCAAAAGACATGGGAAACACTCTGCAAAAACCAAAAGAAAGCCAGGAAAAGAAAGAAGGAGAAGAAGGAGGAGGAGGCAATGCAAGCAGCTTTACTTGTGAAATTTGCATAGAACCAGTGGCAGCAAACAAGAAATTCAGGAACAAAAACCTCTGTACTCACCCTTTCTGTCAAGAATGCATAGCCAAATACATCCAAGTGAAGGTACAAGACGACAGCACAGCCAAAATTGAATGCCCTGGATTATACTGTAAGCATAATTTAGACACATTTGCTTGCAAACCCATAATCCCAGCGAGTCTCTTTTCAAAATGGTGTGATGTTCTTTGTGAGGATTATGTTCTATGGTTTGAGAGATGCTACTGCCCCAACCCAAATTGCAAGGCTTTGGTGGTGAATGAGTGTGAGACGAATGGAACATTGAAGAAAGCTCAGTGCCCAAATTGTAAGCAATGGTTCTGTTTCCAGTGCAAGTTGAAATGGCATGCTGGGTACAGATGTGAAGAAAGTGGAAACTTGAGGGATCGCAATGATACTGTGTTTTTCCAGCTTGTGGAGAGAATGAATTGGGCTAGGTGCCCTGGTTGCGGCCACTGTGTTGAACGAGTGAACGGCTGTTCTTCTGTTCTGTGCAGGCTTGTTTATTTCCTCCTCTTTTCTTGTTATACATGTACAATTTGAGAATCTAAATTTTTCATGATCAAAATTCTTTTTATTTGTCTTATTTTTCAGATGTAAGACTAGATTTTGCTATAAATGTGGGAGAAAGCTTCCGATTGGATGTTCATGCGAAACAGCTGGACATAACTGTGGGATAATAATTTCGTTCGTTGCAGGGATTGTAGTATTTCTTGGGATGATAATATTACAGGGTAAGTATGAAAAAAATTCTTTGCCCCATCTTTTTTTTTTTTTTTATGGTATACTTGGTAGTGTTTGCGATTGGAGAAAAGGGCCATAGTGGTTACATGAATGTTTGATCATATCAGAATTTTAATCATTATTAATCATACTCTCTGTAAGGCTCAAATGTAAATCTGTTAAGAAGCCGAAAAGTAATATGCCAAATCAGTTCGGGGTATGTGTATGAGCACAATCAACTTACATATGACCAGCGCATAATATTGTTCTACACCGGCATTTGTGTATGACTAGCTGTGACTGCTCTTTTTTAGTTCGAAGCATACTCAAATACTCGATACGACAGGCTTTCTATGCACTACTTATGCATTGAGAAGCTAATTGAAAGCATTATCGATTTTATTATTCTCTTTCATCATTACTGTATTTCTTCTTTTTTCCTTCTTTTCTATTGCTAATAGATTGATCTGGAAACTGGAAAGTATGCTGTGAAAGAATGTTAAGAATTCACACAATGAGTTATATATTGTACTCATTTTTTTCATTTTTCTTGTTTCTCTTTTGCAGGTAATCATTAGGTTACTTATTGTGAGATTCCACCACGCTATGCTCTCGTCAACATTTTTAGTACATGTACAGCTGTTATACCTTGATGCAAATGGAATGATCTCCTAGCTTTAATTCAAAATTAGACCATAAAATCAGCTTTAATAAAGAAATTAATGATCATATCTCTACTAGCTTAGCAGTTGATTAGAAGCTTGTACAAGAAGAAACTGAATCATATATGCCCTTGAACCTTATCGTGAATTTATTAATTTATTTCTTAGTTTCTCCTTTTTCCATTATATTTTTAAACCCAGAGACCAGTTTTTATATTCTTCTGGTTTTGTTGTGCCCATTAGTTGATCAGAAAACACAAAGAGTGTCATAAATTAAAGGCTAATAGCATAGACCTTACGAGCAAATGAGGTATAAACAGAACAAGTCCTCTGATTTCCATGAGACAGTCTTTTTATCCAACAAACAGTACTAAACTGATCCAAACAAATCAGCAATGTTGAGAAATCTAACACATCAATCAATTTGAAGTTAATAAGCTATCATGTACACATGAATTTGACGTATACAATTCCAAAATTTGAATACCAGATACTAAAAAAGAAACTAACAAAAAACCCTAGATTTTTCTAGTAAGTACAGTTGACAAAAATTAGTCCCAAATCTGCACATACTAATCAGTGGGCTGAAATTACCGTGAAACATTTACTTTATACATAATTTTAAATCTTCTACTAGAACTAGAGTCTAATACCCAGATAAGAAACTAGGGTTAAAACCGTTCTTGAAGCTCTTCTAGAGTCGAGTACTAGTGCCAACCAACACGATGTCGTCTGGGCGCATAACTGACGACCTTCTTCACGGCAATATCCGGCCATTCCTCCCGACGTCGTTTTGGAGAATGATAACCGGCCTTCGTCACAGCAATATGATCCGGCATCTCCTCCCGACGTCGTTTTGGCGCGCAACTGACCTCCTTCTTGACAGCAACTTCAGGTTCAGGTTTCTTGATACCAAATATGGGCTGTGCCTGCACTTGTTCTTCTTCTTCTTCTTCTTCTTCTTCGGGAGAGGAGCACGTCGGGGAGGGAAACCGGCACTTGCGTGATAAGCAAGACGGGACTTGGGCTCGCTGAGAATCTCCCAGGCGGTGGTGATGAGGCTGTGAGCTCCTGGAGCGGCGGAAGAGCAGTGAACGTCAGGGTTGATTTTCTTGGCGAGTTGGACGTAAGTGTGAGTGATCATCTTGTAAGATCTCCAGAGTCTTTCTTTGATGTCCAAAACGGCATACCAGTCAGTCTCTCCGGTGGGTGTTTTCCGTATGGCGGCGGCCCAATGAACGCGGTACGCTTCCAGGTACTGATCGAGCGACGGGTAAAACGGATCGACGATCTTGGCAGAGATTGCCCACTTGTATGCTGCTGTATAATTGTGATTTATAAACTCTTCTTCTGCAGTTTCGATCATTATTTCAGCCATGATGAAAGAGAAACAAGAAAGATACTTGTTCGTAACTGCGTAAATTTAAGGAACAAAACTGGATTATGATGATTCCTTGATGTATAAGGAATCCCTCTCATATAGGGAATGGTCTAATCGAAACCGCGGGAAGAAAATAACGGTAAGCTATTTAGAAAAAAAAATAATAAAAAATAAGGTAATTTTTAACTGAGTCGCTATTATTTTTAGAAAAAAGTTCACATAACAGAAGATTTGTAAACTGAGTCAATTTAGTCCTTCGTAATTCAAATTTATGTCATTTAAATCCTCAATTTAATTTGTGTTAAAAGAGGGTGAAAATATTAACCTTAACCTTAAAATTAAAAGGACAACTATACCCCTATTTATCATACTAGTGATATAGAAAAGAAAAAATAAAAAAACTCAACTTAAATTTTAAACAAAAATTATTGCATTAAAAAAAAATTATACATTGTTTGGTTGAAAAAATTACTATAACAAGTTCAGACTAATACATATAAAAATAGAAACTATAAAGCAAAAACAACCCAAACAAAATAAAAGAAAGTAAGAGGGATAGTGAATTCAGGTTAATATATATAATTATTACTACTTAGAACAACACATACAATCTAATTATATAAGAACAGAGAAATGCATCGATCTCATTCTCATAAATATAAAGATACTAATTGATCAACCTAAGACGAGCTCCAAGGCAGTAGTCGGATTACTGCTATAGTCGGTTCTAGATTCAGTAGCGACCGGAGTTCGAGTCTTGGGGTGGGGAGGAGTAAAACTCTTTGGGCTTGCCACCCTCCCTTTAAAAAAAAAAGAAAAAAAATTGATCAACCTAAGACAGAATATAAATACAACAACTGAGAAAAATATTAGTTAGTTTAAATTACTGACACCTGTCAAAAATAAAGAATAATGAGATGGCTCAATTACTTTTTATTAAAATATCCTCAGTGTTGTCAACTCTTTTCTAGAGAAATTGAATTAAGGACTTTAACGACATAAATTTGAATTTAAATTAATAAATTAGGACTCTACTAAAAATTATTTAAAAAATAATATTTCTTTTAATTTAATTTTTTTCTTAATATTTTGACTTTAAGCCTTTTTTGTTAATATAATTGTCTATCCCTACCTACAGATAGAAGGAAAATTAAAGATCTAATACCAATTTTTTCTTGGTGACAAGACTCAAACTATTAATTGTTTCTTTCTCCCAATTTTTAATCTAATATTTACTGCCGCCATCTTCACAATTTTTATTTTTATTTTGAATGGCAATATAAATTGTTTTTGGAGAAACTTATTTGAACAAAAATAAAATAAAATAAAATGTAATAGAAACATTATATTTA
Organism: Murraya koenigii; assembly: GCA_025617385.1. Classification (NCBI taxonomy): domain Eukaryota; kingdom Viridiplantae; phylum Streptophyta; class Magnoliopsida; order Sapindales; family Rutaceae; genus Murraya; species Murraya koenigii. The sequence goes on from CM046811.1 coordinate 37,310,249, forward strand.
GTTGTATGTTACTAATTTTCATCTTATCCAGCATAAAATTTGCTGAGAGACATTTTATCATTCACTTAAATTTCATTGTTTTTACATCATAAACATATAGTATAAATATAAAAACTATTTTTTTTTTCTAAACTTATGTTCAAAAATTTCATCCTGCCGCTTGTTTATTCATTTTCTTGTTAAACAATAAGTTGAACAACTCTTGAAAATTCTATTAATTATAATGAAATATTTACAAAAATTTTGCAATATTGGAAGAAACTAATATATTGAAAATTCTATTAATTATAATGAAATATTTACACAAATTTTCTTAAAAGTTTAGAAATAATTTTAGCATCGATCAGGGATTTGTGATCGTGGCAACCGTTGTTGGTTTTTAAGTTCTTACTTAAAATTTATTCTTCAACTCTTAGTTTTTCAGTTGTTTGTATATTTCAGCCATTGTGAATGATTTTTTGTGCCACTGACATAAACAAGGAATCCCTGTTTATGTAGGATTGACATAATCGAATGAGGGAAATTAAAGGTCATTATTTTAGAAAAAGAAAAAGTTTTTTTTTTTAAATTTAAGCTTTAACTTCAATTGCTTCCTAAAAAATTTAATTGCTTGCAATTTTTATTAAAATCATTTATCAATTCATTCTACTATCTAATAAATAAATGTCACATCACTCAAGAAAAGTATAAAAATTAAATACTACTCTGTGAGTTTTATATTACTTTTTAAAAAAATTATTTTCGTGGTGGCATGTAGTACAATAGCAATTCTTTATTTAAAATTTGAAAAATCAATTTATTTAAATTTTGAAAAATCAATAGCTAAAACTTTGAAGGCAGAGAAAATAAATTGTACCATAAAACAATTAGTCTCTAATTCTATATTGCTATGGATCAAAATGGTTGTTGTTAGGTATTAACTTGTTTAAGCTTAATTTCTCTCATTAGCTTATAGCCTTGGTCATATTAAATTTTCTTGTAGAAATCTACAGAGATAAAATTAATGGGAAAAAAAGAAAAAAAGTAATGCTCATAGTTATATAAGAAGAACTATGTTATGCTTAGTCACTTTAAATACTCAAACAGAATGCTTACTGATATGTCAACTTATATGTAATCTATTGAGTACGTTATCAAAATAATAAGTTAATAATAAATAATAAAATCAATTAAGATCATACACATAATATTAAATAATTAATGACACATTATTAAACATCTCAACTAAATAAATATATCATTATTGTAATACTGTTATAAGAATCGCGTTCTCACCCTCAAATCAAACGTACCCATTTAATTAATTGACCTCTTATTTTGTCAGAAAAATAAATTTTGTGAGAATTACACTCCACAGATGTTGATTAGTGATTAATTGTTCTAAATTTTGTGGTGGTTTAGTACAATAATTTTTGAAATCTTTCAGGTATAAACCTGATAGGAAAATCAATAAAACGAACATTCAATCGGCAACAATTTACTAAAACATTACAGAAATAAAATGAAGTTAAATAGCGTATGACGATATGTAACATGTTCCCCAGTAAAAGAATGATATATAACAGTGTTGTTAGTAAACTTGAATATTTGACAAATGATGTTGGTAAATCATAACACTAATTAGTATATTATTATTTGTGCCAAAGACTGCTGCTATACAAATTCATATTTATGATAAGCATCATTAAGCTAAAAAAAGTATGATCTTTTCTACCGAAGCTTAACCCAAAAAAGTACTTTCCACTCCTCCATTCTTTTGTTGAAAATGATAAATTTTCACTTTCTGCTTGAAGCATACCTTTTGCCTTAACCTTTAAAGCCGTCAATGGACCACTAACAAAAGTGCTTTTCCAATCCTTCTGTGCTTGGATTGAAAGCAAACAAGCACTTCCAGGATATGCTAAGGGCGCCTACGGCTGCCTGTAATCTGTATAAACATATCTAATAGAAGTTTCATGCAACTGTAATATACTAACTACTATTTTACACCCAAGGTAATCGGAAACTGCAGACACAACACAAGTCTTCCAAACAGCTTAACAAAACCCAAAAACTCAAGGAAAAGTGAGATAACAAAAAGCTGGATAAAATAAGAATGAAAAATGAAAGTGGAAACATCTGCTGCTATACATGAACAAGGCTTACACAAAATATACATGTAAATTCCCCAAACAGTAGATTACCAAAAGCCCCCTATTCCGAGCTGACTCAACCCTCAACTAAAACTCTTCAGTACAATAGTGCACTGACAAAAAAAAATGAAAAAATGGGAACCAGGACTTCCAACACACAATCGCGACGGCCTGCATCACAAAATTACATATGTTATAAATAGCATCGAGAAGAACAAAGAGGGTTCCACCAATTGAATAGATTATGTTAACACTCAGTACAATGTGTCTTAACTGGCTAGAAAAATTTCACTTGTGGAATGTCTTAATATTTCATTGTTCATTACTAGTTTTAACTTGTCAGAGAAGCAGGTTAAATTCTAATCGGCCAGGAGCATGATCATCATTTCCTTGGTATTTTATGGGATTTTTTTTTTAAATCAGCACATAAATTTGTTGGGCATGATTCTCTTCAGAACAAAATTGCATTTTTCTCCTATAAACAGTTTGCTTATCAGGTAAGAAACTCATTAATTTATATACATCAGTATTTTATCAGCGTCGAGAGAGATTTGAGATTCCGAAGTAACTCAGTGTATTTCTAAGAAGGGCTTGGAAAAAGAAAATGAAATACGAACAACCGCGCTGGTCGTAATAGATCGACTTTCATGCTAGTTCTTGTTCCAGCACGAAAGTTCCATTTCAGGGAAGGTCATAGACTTAATGATTAGTTTACCATGAGTTACGAAAACAAATAGATAAAGCTAATATAAGAAAAAACGGAGGCAACCGCATATACCAGTATTCTTTAATGTCTCTGATGTTGGTAAAGCAGGCAAGGACATCTCTGCAAGATTAGAAGTAGGCATTAGATCTCCAATGTAAAAGCAAGCAGATATATTTTCTACAGAATCTCTACTTTTAAGTTAAAATTAAGGGAAAAAAACATTTTCTCCAGATCAGTCACCAGGAGCACAAAGAGACAAAGATGACATTGAGGATGACACAGGCCATGGAGCAGCAATGTTATCTGTCAAGTCACATGTGAAGCTGTAACCCGTTATATTGTCAAATACCACATCTGCTGGCAAGCTTCGAAGTAGACATCCTATATTCATAAAAAATCCAGATTTTACTTTTTCATTTTATAGGAAAATGGAGATCATTGATTAATTCAGTGCAGATTATAGCACAAGTAAACCAGCAGCCAATTTTAAAAATACAGAACATGTGTACAACAATAAAATAAAAATTTACAAACAAAATTACCACTTAGAACAAAAATGAAATGATGGGGTAGGCCAGCAATAAGTTTGCATACATACAAGGCACATGTTCACTCTCTATTTGCTTAAGTATTAAAAAAGGGATAATCATCATCTCATGCAAAATTAAAATCAATTAATCTCAGATGTTAGTAATGGCAGCATCACACTCCTTATCTTTTAAAGTCTATTAACACGTTAATAACACAACTCTACCTAGGTAGCTTTGAGAACTAATTTGTCTTATATTGTATGCATATGTTATAATAAACAAATGTTTCGAGTTTAAATTCATCCTGTAATCCAAAAAAAAAAAAAGATCAACCTCTAACTCAAAAAAATATTAAATTCAAACCTGGATCCAATGGAAAACTTTTCCTCGATATTTTTCTATGAGTGTCCAATAATTAAATAACTGTTATATAATGCTGCTTATTTGAAATGCACAGAAATATTAGTTTCCATAAAAATTATTACCTACTATTCTGAAACACCAGTTACAACAGTAGTATTCATTTCCTGATGCTGAGAGTATAAAACTAAGGCAGATATGAGAAAAAGAACAAACCTTGTTGTCCATAAGCTGCTTCACCATCCAGACACATATTGACAAAACAGAAAGAAAAAATATATTAGATAAATTAAAAGAATAATCAAGAGAAAATTATTGAACAACAACTTTACGTGAATATTTTACCTTGGATGCTAAAGTCTTTCAAGTCAACATCACAAAGCTCATAGATATTCGTCATGACCCCTTCTTTTCGCAACATTGACCCAAACACCGAAGCACAGATTATAGCTTGTTTATTTGTAATTAGCATTTGCTTCTGTACACCAGCAATGTAGGTATTCAATGAGGTACAGCATGAAGGACTGGGAGCAGCAATGTTACGGCATGCTTTGATTACTTCTGAGGGCTGCTTAAAATCCAAAGGGCAAACTGCATCACAATATTTGCTTCAACATAAGCATAATAATTGAGACAAACAAATTGGTCACAGTAACAACCAAGCCCATATCATGCAAAAGACAATGTGATGGCACAATTGACTAACACGCAAGCATTTTTTTTTTTTTTTTTCATGGAACTTTGGTGTTAACGTAGCTAGTTCTTGGCCGATATTGAAAACCAATTATAATCATGATTAGATGCATTAGCATCTGGTGTTCATAAACTTGAAAACTACAATTATATGCCTATTTTTTATTTTGCTTAATTGGGAAGCTTCTGTATCTTAAGAAAGCTGCATTCTTAGGGAGTTGATATTTTTGGGTTTTGGGGTATTTTGTACCTCTAAAGTTTCTGAGTGTATTGGTTAGAATTGGGTCATCTTTTGTAGAGTTGCAGTCTCAATAATCCTTGCATATATCTTTTATAGTTATATATAATCTTTTGTTTCTTAGCCAAAAAAATTATATGCCTATTTAGTTGTTATAAATTAATACATAACATCAACGAACACAAAAATGACTATCATGCATCTTTTGATCATAAAAACAGATGAAAGGCATCTTAGATTATGGTCAGCAGTATTTAACTTTTATTTCGCCTGTTATTTGCTTAACTATTTGTAGACAACACCTCATTCAGCTTTGTTTCAATTTGCAAATCAATACATCATGGAAATGAAGACTCTTAAACAAGCCTTAGGCATGCCTACCACTTTTTTAAAACCCATGGCAAACAAAACCAACCACCAACGTATGTTGACATCATAATAATGCAACAAGAATGAAACCTAAAATTGTGATCTTTTAGAAATATGTTTTTGATATGACATTGACAGTAGAGCTGATCTCAACGCCGAGCTGCAAAATGAAGATGTCAAGATTCAAGTAGGGAGAAGAAAAGATCGAACAAAAACCCAAGGCAAATATACGTTCACTACATTTCTAAATCAAATTATTTGACATGAACCAAATTTATCAGCTATTAGAGGCAACTTGATGAAGAAGAACAAATTAGATGCAACAAGCAACTTCATTAATTCCATGTCAGTACTAAATTTTGCAAAAAGCATGCAAGATAATTAAACACTGTACCCTTGTTAACTTTGCAGGCAGATAGTATTCGAAATGCAGCATTGGCGGCTTCTGCTGACAATTTAGTAGAAAGATACGAGTAAACAACCCCTTTACAATCATTAAGTGCATCAACATCATTTGAGCCTCCAACAAAATTTTCATTCTCGTTAAATGTCATTTGTGTTCCTGAGATCTGAAGAGCAGCCTCCATGATTGTAGGTTGGCAAATTGGTCTGCAGCACTCTTTAAGGGGATCAACAGTGCTGCAGGCATCAAGTAATTTGCTCGTGTTTACTATTTTCTCAAAGCTAACAACATCCTTCACAGGACAAGACTGACCCGTGAGATTCAATGATGTTACTGAGCAAAGCGTAGGAATTGAATGGTTGGCCCCTCTGCTAGCTAATATGCTAATGATATCTGAAAAACAATCATTAGCATTTGCGCTTTGCAATACCAAATTATCAGATTTCATACTGTAGAAACCTTGGAATATGTGGAGTAAACTAGCAAGCTGTGGACAACATATTACGTTTCCTACAAGAGGGGCCAAAGGTTGGGAACAATCCGATGCTGTTTTTTGCATGATGCTTGAAATGGCAGAGAAGTTTACTGGGCATCTCCCTGTTAAATTTGGTTCGTATGTTGTAGGAAAAGTTGGATACATTGGAGGCAATGGTTCACCAGCATATGGGTAATGTGGAAATACAGCTGGGGATATTTCTATAGGTTCAAAAAGCCCACTACTAGGTGGATTAGCAAGCTCAGAAGTGGAAGAAACATGACTAGGCTCAAGCACCATATGTAGTGCCACTACATCTTGGATATTAAACAACCAGGCGATGAATAACAAAATTGCATGGCACATGGAACCTAAAATCAGATACAAGACATCCATCAGTATCCACCAATGTAATCCACTGTGTTATAAAAGTAATGCAAAGATAATAAAAGACAATAGACAATCACACTGAACAGATGGCAAGCAAATAAAAAATTTCCAATATCTTACCCTTTAGCTGACTAACAGTCTGAAAACAGTCCATAGCCCCACCAGCCCCCTGGCACCATTTAGTTTACAAAAGATAATCCTACCATAGTTGATTATCTGAGCAAGATTCGTTCACAGCAACACCTGTACCACCTTCAAGGATTAGGACTAATGTTAGAAGAAAACATAACTTCAATATGGGAGCACAATAAATAATAAGGAAAACAATTAAAAAAAAAATCAAGTTAAAGAATCTAAAATAAACAACACATACCAAAGTAGCTGCTGCCTTTACAGCTTTATCAAACTATACAGAATTTTATACCCTGAGCTTTGCAGACAAACAACCCCAAGATCTATCAAGTTGATATTAACAAGGGAGCTATTCAAGAGTGAAGAGAAATCATTCTCTGGATCATTTCTTAAAATATTCAAAGCCAAACTACACCATTAGAAACTAAAACTCGTGTTTTCAATTACAGAAGCACACACAAAATATACCACAAGATACAATATATCACTGAAATGAAATCAACAGAACCTCTGATCTCAGAATAGTTTCAAATCTAATCACTCTTGCGAAAACTAATAGAGGGAAAAAGGGTATTTTATGCCAATCCAAGCCGACCTTAACGCATTTAGCGAACTATCTTGTAGATTTTAATGTCACATGGTCAGGTGGTGGATAAAGGAAGTGCCTGATCTTTACTTTAGCTTCTTTAGTGAAGCGTAATATCTCCATCAAGCAGAAAATTTCCAAAATAATAATATTTTCCCTCATTTTCACACTATTTGTCAGCTACCTGACTAGTACAGAAACATTTTTCGTACAAGAAGCGAGAATAAAATAGCTAACTCAACTAAGCCAAATAATCAAATTGAGCTGAATCAAGCAAAATTTTCCCCCAACTCGTTATTCTTAACACTCAAAGCTACAACTTTCTCTTCATTTTCCCACAATCTGTCGGCTACCAAACAAGTAAATAAACATTTCCCGAAGTAAATCAAGACCAAAACACCAAACTAAACCGACTACAATCAAGCAAAACACCCTAAAAAAATTAGTCCTTTTCCTCAAAAAATTTAGATTTTACTTCATTTTCTCACTTTTTCTCACCTACCAAACACAACAGAATAAAAAAAACTAAAAAAGAAAGGAGAACATACCTGAAGATGATATTGCACCCATATAACCTTCCACGTTTGACAAAAATAAAGTGAAATTTCAAGTTCTGAAGCTCAAAACGCAGATAATCGAGTCGTTTTAGGGGTCGATCGGAAGATGATGAGTGATCAGAAACCCTAATTTGGGAGCTTGAGCTCAGTGAGTTAAAGTGTGTTATTGTGATGTTAAAAAGGCGTGGTGGATAAAGTGAAGAAAGGAGGAGACGTACTATTAACTTTACCTTTATGTAGATTTGACCCGGAATCTTCCGGATTTGGATCTCCTTCCTCTCACTTGTTTTGGGGATGGATGGCCCGTTTGCTTTTTGGGGCCGCTCCTAATAAAAATATTCCAATACAAAATATCATCAACGTCACTTAGGATTGGATAAATTACGGAACTTGCTGTATTTCATCTAAAATTACAGGAGTTGGATTTAATGCCTTGAGTTGCGTGCAATGAAAATGATAATATGTTAAATGACTTAATACAGAAAATTAAAAAAAGCTAAATGAATATATTTAAAAAGTTACAAATTTACAAACATAATAGATCAAATAAGAATGTGATAATATGTTTATTTGTGAGGAATGTGTTTGAAATAAAGTGATATCAAATTTTTTATAAAAATGACTTAACTAAAGGCACAGTATGCGTCATTTAAGTGTGTTATGAGATTAATCTACTTATAATTTGTAAGTTGAAGAAAAATATTATTTTTTATCTATTTACATTTATAAACATATAATATTTTCATTATTATTATTTATTCATAATTTCATGTATTTTACATTTAATTTTTTTTAAAGAGATATATATGAGTATTTACTTTACCTAAAAGTTAAAAATACTTTTAGGTGCATAAACAATCCAAGAGTAAGAGTCAACAAAAATTTTGACTAATATTGAGTATAAGTTTTCCATTAAAAAGATAAAAAAAATTTGGATTTCATATTAATAAAATGACAATTGGGTGAAGTGGGGTGGGAAGTGAGGAGGCCTATCCCATTCCCCACTTTATTAAAAATTTCACTTTTATTTTTCACTTTATTTTCTAATAAATTTAGTAAAGTGGGAATGAAGAATCTTAATATGAAAAATGACTTCTTCATCTCTATTCTATTCTCCATTTACTTATTTTATAGTATATAAAAAATATAATTTCAGTAAATTGAAAATTTGATGTTTAAATAAAATCATCACCATATTATAAAATATTTAAATTATTAAAAAAATCTAAACATTTGAAATAATATATTGAAATAATACCAAAATTATAAAATATTTAAAGAGAATGGTATCTTAAAAGAGAATAAAACATAATAATATTTTAGAATTAAATAAGAATTATATTGTATGGCTTTTTTTTTAGTTATATAATGTTTATATTATGTAAAAATAAAATGAAAATATATTAACAAAAAAATATTGTAATTGATAAAAACAAAAGTTATTAAATAAAAATTTTAAAAAATTACATATAATAGGGATTGAGGTGGGGACGGTTGAGAAATACAAAATTAAACATCATCTCATTAAGAATTTAAAAAATATTTTCTTTTTGTTCCCGCCCCATTCCCTAAAAATTATTTAAAATTTATGTCATTTAGAATAGGGTCCCATGAGACTCCAAACCCGCATAAGATTTTATCATTCCTATATATTAACCTATTTCTTATACATTAGACTTTGAAATTTATCAAAATAACTCCATAATTTAAAAAATCATATATAAAAAACTTTAAACTATATTTTGTTAATCTTGATTTTTATTCTTCATAATAATTTTAGGAATTATTATAAATCTGTCTAAGGGATCTAGCCCGAACTAGAGTGATGCGGGCCGGGTAATACTCAGCCTGGACTAATCTCCAGACCGGATCCGGGTATCACTTGAGAAACCTGGAACCCGGACGGGAACTCGGATTTTATAAAAAAAAATTATTTTAAATAATTATATTCTTTATAAATTTATTCAATATATTTAAAGTTCATATTTTATGTTTAATTTTATTAAAATAAATTTAAAAATTATAAAATAAATATAAATATAAAAAAATTAAATTATATATATATAAAATCCAGGCTTAAAATGGATATTAGCATACTCAAGTTTTCATCCGGACCAGCTCGGACTTTTACCAATCCTAAATTTGTCCCAAAATTTACTAAACTCTCTACTTAAAATTAAAACTAATAGCATTTATCTACAATTTTGGACAAAATTATGGGACATGATTGCATTTATGATTTATACCTAGTCATTGTTAAAAAATAGGTTGTCATTTTGGTAAATTTGTTGGTAAATTTTATGATTTTATAGCTTTATTTACTTGTTGATATGTTGATTTTTTATTTTTTTGTTTTTGATTCTGTTGAGTTTCTGAGAAAATTATGGCTTAGTTGTTTTTGTTTCATTTGTTGATTAGGCTACTGTGAAGCAAACCATCACATGCCCATCTCCCTCAGGTTTGCTTCTCGGTTTTCTTTTCATTCATTTTTCGTTATTGTTGCTTTAATTTGATACTACTTTATTTGGAGAGGATGAACGAATTGTTAGAGAGTTTGCAGTATTGATTTATGCAAATCAAGTTTATGTATGTTTTATTTTTTGAGTTTTCTTTCTTTCTTTCTTTATTTTCCCTTCTTGCAGCTTAATTGAGAGCCCACATGTTCCCAATTAGGATTTTTTTTTCAAATTTAGGAAAAAAAAAAATTGAAGAAGAGAGAAATGGAACTTGAGACAACTTTGGATCTATCGATTTTCTCGAACATGACTTGCCCACAACTAGGTTAGGTTTGCATGAGAGCAAAAATCGAAACATAAGTATAGTTCAATATATAATTAAACATAAATTTTGATTATATTATATGTATAATCAATCAATTTGTAAAGAATAGCAGATTTTTAAAAAAGATATTCAAAGATAATCAATGTCTGCCCTCAAGATTGCAAAATTAAATGCAAATACGAGAAAAGAGCAAATACTTGTTTAAATTCAATTTATTTAATTAATGCATGTTCAAATTTTAACAATTTCTTAATACTATAACACTTTCATTAATTAAAAAATTACAACCAAAACATAGTTTTCTAATTTTATACTTAATTAATGAAAGTCACACGAAATCATCTTGTACATGTTACCTAGAAAAATGTTGGGAAAATAGACAAATAACGACGACACAAGGTAAAGGAATTATAAACAAATTTACTCGCGTGAGCTTTAGCCAAACAAATTATAAACGAAACCTTAAAATACAACTAAAGTCCTGCAGCCGCCTACACTCACCCAAAACCAAAAGCCAAAAGCCAAGATTTTTCTCTCGCAAAACCGTCCACTCTTGAGTCTTTGACTCTGCCGCTGAACCTCTCAAACTCATATTCTCATCACCGCCACCGTGCGAGTTGCAACAGCCAGCCACCGTGCGATTTGCGACAGCCAGCCACCGTGCAGTTCTCACAGCCGTGCAACGTGCGACAGGTCGACAGCTTCTCACAGTGCGTTCGAGCAATTCTCACTGCAAGTTGCGACAGCCGGCCACCGTGCGTCCGTGCGTTAGGCGGCGAGGTGACCACCGTGAGACAGATTTTGGTGTTCTGTTCACCGTGCGCCACTGCATCTGTTGACTCTGTTCTGCTCAGTACTCAGCGACCACTACCAGGCGACCATCTCTGCTCACCGGCCACTGTGCACCACCACCCAGGCCTCCAGCAACTCCATTTTGCACTGTTAAGGTATGAATATGCTTCTGTTAATTTTTTTTTTTTTTTGTGAAAATGCAGTTTGTTTATTTAGTTATTTATTGTTGTCTTAAATTTTGCTATAGATTTAAGTATTGAGCTGGAAAATGCTTAAAGGTGATGCTGGTAGTGATGAAGATGGGAGATTGTTGCTGATATTCGTTTACAATTTTTTTTTTATTGTGCTTTAACTATTATTATTTTTATTTGTCTTTACATTTTCATGTTTATTTACATAGAGCATTGGAGTCAATATTTGTATTCTTAAATTTTAATATTTCATATTTTCTTAATGTCTTATTAGTAGTTATTAAGAAAGCAGAGATAAATGAGTTTTGAATACTTCGTGTTGTGTGTTCACTGTTAGTATTTCTGTATTTGTAATGAAATGAAACTGATGAATTAATTGCTGATTTGCTGTTATTAAACTGCACTAGAATTATTTTGGTTTCAGGAAATTTTGTGCCAGTACTGTGACGTTGTAGAAAGAGATTGGTTTTGCATCTTTGGATAGTACTGCAAATATGCAAAACCTTAGCCGTATGTTATCTCGCCTGTCATCTACTACCCTTAGTACTGCCACAAGTGCAACAAGAGTTTTAAAGGAAAAAACCAGACCCGCTTTTGGAAATGACACAACAATTGCTTCAAAGACTGGATTAGAGGTTAATTGGCTTACTGGGTCCCGAGCATTTTCAGTGAAATCTGGTGGTGGCGATGGTAGAACTGAAGGGAGTAATGACTGGGGTGGATCATTTGTCCATAATGATTCCGATGATTTGGGTTGGGACTCGAGTTCATTGTGGTCAACCGGAATGACCAAGGAGCATTTTGATGGAGAGGCTGTGGGACATCGAACTGCTTCTAACGATAGTGGAGGAGATACATATTATAAAGCTTCGTTGGTGGCTAACATGCAGGAAATTGAAGATAAGATAAAGGAACTGGAGATGGAAAACCGTAAGAGCGAGGCTTTTGTCGATGGATGGGGTGATAGGATGCGTGAGATGTGTACATTGTTGAAGCAAGTACAGGAGCCTGGTGCACGAGGATCTTATCTCAAGGACTCAGAGAAGGCAGAGATGTACCGTCTTCACAAGCAGAATCCTGAGGTTTATACAGTTGAGAGGCTTGCTAAAGATTATAGGATTATGAGGCAGAGGGTGCATGCAATTCTGTGGCTTAAGGAGCTTGAGGAGGAAGAGGAGAAAAAGCTTGGCCGTCCATTGGATGATTCTGTTGAGCTCCTTCTTGATACCTGTCCTGAGTGAGATTTTACAACTGATCTTTGTTTATTTTTAATATCTAAATGTTATATGATTCTATTGTGGTCTTGAAAGTTATTTTGGTATGTGATTATCCTACACATACGTTGAGCCGAGTATGTTTCTTGAGCTATTGCTAGTTGGATCATGACTAGGAATTTACTATTAATTTTGGATGACATTTGTTTCAGAAGTAATTTCTTCTACTATAATTCTACGGACATGTCCCATTGAAATAGAGGAACCAACCCATGTATATTTAGAAAATTTTACTGTTATGTGCAAGTTATATGTTTGTGAATGTAGTTTATGATGATTTCTGTCATGTATTTGTATCATGATTATCCTGGGTACATCATGGATTCTCAATGGTCCGTAATATAAATTGTTTTATATTCTCTCTCTCTCTCTTTTTTAAATGGGTTATCTCTTCTAAATGCGGAACCTTTTATTTTTATTTTTATTTTTTCCTGTTCCCATGGACAAAAGACAATTCTCATAATAGGTAAGCACACAAGTGATTGCTGAAGCTCGCTTATTACAGTCAACAAGATGCATACTTGGCTTCTATCCGAAAGCGGGAGGAGCTGTTTCATCTGTCATTTCAAACTGAAATGGAACTCGTATATTATCTCCTGTTACAGGATGAGTGGTAGAAGATTTGCTGTTAATTATTGTTACTGGTCATGAATGTCTGCTTAATGTTATAGATCTTCTGTTTGATATTTATTATACATACAAATAATATACGATGAATTTGATCTGAACTTAATGTGGGCTTAAGTTCGATCTTCTGTTAATTCTTGTTACTGGTTATGAATATCTGCTTAATGTTATAGATCTTCTTTTTGATATTTATTATACATACAAATAATCTTCTTTTTGATATTTATTATACATACAAATAATCTTCTTTTTGATATTTATTATACATACAAATAATATACGATGAACTTGATCTGAACTTAATGTGGGCTTAAGTTCAATCTTTTATATTATTTGTATGTATTTATTTCATATATTGCCTTTACTGAAACTGAGAGTGGTGATGATCCATGTTCAATATTAATATTTCATAGTGCCCAACTAAATAGATTTATAACATTGGCTTAGTGGTGTGTGAAGGGTGAATGGGGAGGTCCATGGCATTGTTGGTTGGTCATAATGATGGAAGTGCAGTGCTAGTGATCAAGATAATAGCAAATGTAGGTATTGAGCGATCATTATGTTGTAAGCTGTGTTTTTCTATCTTCTTGAACGGTAGACCTAGGGGCAAAATTCATGCTTCTAGAGGTCTTCGACAAGGGGACCCTCTCTCTCCCTTCCTATTCACAATTGTGGTTGATGTACTCAGCAGATTAATGGATAGGACTCAAGAATCAAGGCTGGTTGTTGAGGGATTCTCAATTGGTAAAGATAAAATTTTGGTTTTTCATATCCAATTTGCTGATGATACAATTTTCTTCGATTCCGATAATGTAAGAAAATTTCATAATCTTCTCAAAGTGGTGGATTTCTTTTGTGAAGTTTCTGGTTTTAAAATTAACTTAAGGAATAGTTCAATTGTAGGTATAAATTTCCAAGATCAAATGTTAAGTGGCTTGGCATCTTCTGTGGGGTGTGAGATTGGAAATTGGCCTTTAATGTACTTAGGATTACCTCTTGGGGGGAACCCTAGGAAAGCTGATTTTTGGGCTCCAGTCTTGGAGAAAGTTGAGAGGAGATTGGATGGGTTGAAGAAAGCTTTTCTTTCTAAAGGAGGGAGGATAACTCTTATCCTATCTGTTATGTATAGTCTTCCTACGTATTATGTATCTTTATTTCAAATTCCTGTGTCAGTGGCTAAAAGGATAGAAAAGGCTATGAGGGATTTTTTGTGGGAAGGCAAAGGGGAGGGTAAAAAAGATCACTTGGTCAGTTGGAGGGTAGTTTCTCAACCGCAATCCATGGAGGACTGGGGTTAGGAAATAGTATTAACAGAAATAAGGCATTGCTTGGGAAGTGGTTATGGGGGTTTCCTTTAAAAGTTAATACTCTTTGGTATTGTGTTATAAAAGTAAGTATGGGTTGCACAAAAATGGTTGGGATGTAGCTGATGTTGTTAGGGGAAGTACAAGATGTCCTTGGTGTTTATTTCAGAAGGGAAAACAGCTTTTTTATCCAATATTAAGCTGATAGTTGGTAATGCGCCGAGAGTTAGATTTTGGGAGGATTGTTGGATTGGGGAGTATGCTCTCTGTGATCTTTTCTCTTGATTATATAGCCTGTCTCAAGGTCGTGAGTGCTTTAGTAGTGATGAATTCAAAGGCATCTCTTTCTTTTATATTTTGCTTAATTGGGAAGCTTCTGTATCTTAAGAAGGCTGCATTCTTAGTGAGTTGGTGTTTTTGGGTTTTGTGGCATTTTTATATCTCTGAAGTTTTTGAGTGTTTTGGTTAGAATTGGGACAACTTTTGAGGATTTTTAGTCCCAATAATCCTTGTATATATCTTTTAAGTTTTGTATATAATCTTTTGTTTCTTAGCAAAAAAAATAATTATGTTGTAAGCTGTGTTGGTGGTAGTTGCTTAAAGTTCATTTTGATTTCTGAGAACTTGTTGAACATTATGTTCATATGATGATAGGGGTGTTGGTGTTTATGTTATAGATGACATGCAAAAAATTGTAGTATAGAGTTTTTGCATGGAAATGCCAATCTTAAGGTACCAAACTGCCATTTGCCTCTACACTATGGCAAACTTCTGTTTAGGTGGATGTGCTCTTGTATTCAGTATGTTTACCTAAATAGATACATAAAGTTATCAATCCGCCGATGTACGCCTGTGTATGTGATTGCACTTCTTGTACATATTTGTTTACAAAAAGCAGACATAGATGAATAAACTTATGTTTGGATGTTGCCATTGTAAAGGAGATTTTCTTTCTGGATTAAATTTTACACTAACAGTGGGAAACTGGCATTAGCTTACTTGTCTCTAAAGATCAACCTTGTATTTCCTATGGTATCTAAAATATTTTTTTATGCAGATTCTTTATTTCCCATGACCGAGAATTTCATGTGGCTTCCTTCCTTACAAACCTGACTTCAAGGTTATGCCTGAAGGTTGGGACGGTACTATCAAAGATCTGGATGAAGTTCATTACGAGATCTCGAAGAAAGAGGATGAAATGCTTTATCAAGAATTTGTTCAGAGGATGAATTTCAACAAAATGAAAGTAAGTACTAAGTCCTCTCTGCCTTTGACTCCTGAATGGAGAAGTAATATTTAGCATTGATGATGTTTTCTTTTGATTCCAATAATATAGAATGCTAATCTTTTGTTAGGACATTTTTATATTAATTGTTTTTGTTGGGATTTATATTTTTTATATCCTTCCTGTGGTTATTGTTACGATTACTGCTTTTGTCAGGGGTACCTTCTTGGTGTTCTCTCATGCAAGTTTGCATGTGCTTTTGGGTGAATTCTCTTTGTATTCAAGAAGAGTTTTTATTGGCAAAAAATGTGTTTGAACTGGATTTTGAAACTGGAGTGAAATGGTTCCCTGTTTCATTCTATAATTTACGGGTGATTTGCAGATGGATATGTCAACAAATTATGTGACTAAATTTGAGTGCCATATCTCATGTTGGACTAGTTGAGACTGATAGTTTTCGTTCTTTTTCCAATTTGCTTGAAAATATTCTTCTGCCCTGCCTCTAATTCATCAAGTGACTTAAATAATCAGATATACAGTGACTAGGAACTTAAAATTAGTTGCTGGATAGAAACAAATTCAGAATAATTTGAGAAGGCTGAAGGGGAAATGGCTTATTTAAGATGACTGGGGAAATTGTTTGTATTGGAAGAAAGGAGTTTGGGAAGCATCACAAATGACACGTCAAAACTAGAAAATGGAACTGAATTTTTTTATTTTTGGCTCTGCATGGGACTGTATTTTCTTTATCTTTTCTACGCTCAATATGTTGTTTATCAACTGTTCAGTTTTTTTATAAATGCACATTTTTCCCTCTGTTGTATGATATCAATGATGTGGTTTTCTTTCCACAGATGGCAGGCATGGTGCAATGCCACAAGTATAGTAGGCGCCGTCCTAATGATGGTTGGAAGTTCACAGTGGAGAAACTTGGACCACGAGGCAAGCGTGGAGGGGTGGCGGCTGGAAGTTTGTTAGCATGCCAGATGGTTCCAGCCGGCCATTAGATGAAATGGAAAAATGTACGTGAAACGAGAGACGCCTCGTCGTCGACGCAAGATATTCCCTTGATGCATTTGAAGGAAGATTCAAAACCAAAACTTTGTTGTAGCTTTTCATGCAATCATCTCGCAGAAACAACAATATATTTCATTTACATTTTCTGCTGGAGTTATTGCAAGGCCACAAGCCTATTGAATTAGTCTGAATCTTGGGCACTTGAACCTTTCGGCATACCCTGACTGCTCTGTCCTTATTTCCTTCATTTGGTCATTAGCTGGACCCAATTTACAATTTTGTATCACGCTTAGTTTTTACCTATTCTGGCAGAATAATTCTCTTAAATTATAAAGGGATTTCAACAATCCAGTTGGAGAATAAATTTAATTCAATAATCTTTTTATTTACATGGATAAAATATATTAAAGTATTTTGCAACTCGAATACAGAAGTAAGTTTATTTATGACTATGCTTATGGAATAATGATATAGTAGGTGATGTGGTTCAAGCTTATTTTATGGCGAGCGACACTACATGTGGTAGTATTCAACTAACTCACAATTTTAACACTATTTAGGAGTTATAAAATTTTATCTTATTTCTAAGATGTTCAATATACAGTGTCTGTTGTGTAAATTTTATTGAACTTGCAAGCATACGAATCTATTATAGCATAGATTAATGGTGATGAGCGTTGATCTCACAATGAGGTAGACTTCAATTATGTGTACGGTTAATTTTCTAATTGAGTAATTGGAATTGTAGTGAAGATTTTGATATGTTTTATCATAAAATTTAAAATAAAATTATAAGAATAAATTAAAGATGAAAATACGTGAATAAAGTGCTTTGAGTCTAATGATCCACACTCAACACAGATAAAAATATGCAAATAAAGTGTTTAAGTCTAATAATCCACACTCAACACCATGACTCGAAGGCTTAATATGCATTTTTAGTGTCAATTAAATCATGAGAGGACATTTCCACTCATTTAAATCATTATAATAAATATGGTGTCAAGCTCTTATTGTGTTAGATGTTAAAAATCCTTCGTTAAGTATAGTGTCAGGAATACGTGTTAGATAATAACAATCTTTATGTTGACAATGTGCCAAGACCATCCATTAATTAACTTAGATTCATTTTTTATTGACATTGAGTCAAGTGCAACTCACAAATACTAGAGGGGAGTCCATTTTTTACTAAATATGATGTTAAGTGCTTGTCGTGTCAAACAGTAATAATCTTTCACTAAGAATTAGTGTAACTAACTCATATCTAAACAAAGTACATTGTCTATCGACGACGTGTCAAAACAACCACATAAATCAGAGAGGAAGAGAAAGTAAACTTACCAAAAACCTATAGAATATATTGAAGCTTCGCCTTTAATTTAAGCTTAAAATTAAATTAACAACCCATAATTGAACTAAAGGTAAAATGATAATTTTATAAAAATATATAGAAAAATACAATAAATAATAAAATTAAATAAAATTGAGCTCAAATTTAAATTCAGAAATGTCAAATTAAGGGATAAGAGTCTTCTATTTATAAATACAATAGATAAATCATAGCCATTATATGAAAACAATTCATAAACTCAAAATTACGTCACATGGCAAGCTCTGATTGGCTGAGAGATTCTTGGCCAGATTTATAACCTTATCACCATTGCCTGGGAGATTCTCGATGAACCCAAATTTCGTTTTGCTTATCACGCACGTGCCGGTTTCCTTCCCCCCATGTGCTCTTCCCTTGAAGAAGAAGAATAACAAATACAGGTACAGCCCGGATTTCATATCAAGAAACCTGAACCGAAAGTTGCTGTCAATAAAGTGGTCAGTTGTGCGCCCAAACGACATTGGAAGGAGCGGTCGGATCATGTTGCTGTGACAAAGGTTAGTTACTACACAATAAAATGACATTGAGAAGAATGACCAAATATTGTTGTGAAGATCACTTATTATGCCCCCAAATGACGTTTGGATGAGTGGCAGGAATAAATTGCTGTGACAAAGGTCAGTTGTTCCGCTCCGAAACAACGTCAGGAGGAATGGTCGGACATTGCTGTGAAAAGAGTTAGTTATGCACCCAAACGACATCGTATCGGTTGGCATTATTAGACGCTAGAAGAGGATTTCTTTGAAGATGTGCTAAAAGGCGAGCCATTCTTTTAATTTTCAAGATTTGAAGAACAATATTAACATAATATTATTTTTTGTTAACATATAGATTTTCGTAATTATGATTTTGATGATAACAAATATATTTTTGAATTGATTAAATTTAGAGATTTTAAACAATTTTTTAAAGAGTAATTAAAAACTTTGAAATCCTCTGATATTGTTTAAAATTCTAAAAGAATTTATTTGTATAAAATGATTTTTAAGTTTTAAAATAGTTTTAGAAAGAATTGTGGTAAAATTATAATTTAAAAAAAGTTACATTATAGCAAAATTATTTGGTACTGTAGGCTTAACGACTAGCTCGACAAAATATTTAACGGTCATCGATAATATCTGAAGAGTGAAATATTATGTTCAGAGATAACAGCGAACTGACAATAATGTTAGCAGGTTACCGATAAGGTCTAGAGAGTACAACAATCTGGCTGATGTTAACGGCGACCCGACTACTTGGAAACGGCTAATCGATATATTAACGGCGATTCGACATTTATAAACTACTAACCGATTGTTTGAAAAGCAGCTCAAGATAATTTGTTCAAAGTCAAAACGGCAATCCAAAGACAAGTTAACGGTGAACCGTTAATACTCAGAAAGTTCATAATGACTAGTTTTCAACTCTAATTATAAACGCATTCATTCAAATTCAAATGAATATATTTTTTAGACAATTACATATATCACTGAGCATTCAAGAGTAATTCAAGTTTTAAGTTCTTGTAATCATTTTTGTTTTGCACTTTGAGTATCCATCTTGTAATTAATTATATAGTGTGAGTGAAGTTGCGTTGTAATTTTTTTCTTGTAAAGACAAAAATTGAGTAATTGTAAGTGTTGAAGTACACTTTGATTAACAGATTGAGATTAATCTCTTGTTGTAAAAGTTCATTGACTCTTGAAAAGTTAAGTGTAAGCGTTGTTGAAGCCTTGGAAACACATTTAGTGAAAACCTCAAGCCCGGTGAATTTGGAAGCACGAGCGTAAGTACAGTTGGTCGAACCACATAAAAATTTTCGTGTTTGTATTTTTTTTCCTTTACTTGTTATATTTACTACATTTTAAATTTGAGTATTTCAAATTTAGTTGCCTTATTAAGAAATAATTAAGTTTTAATTTAACAATAATTTTAAAATTCTAATTCACTCATCGCTTGAGTTGCTTATTTAATATTTCAGTTTTCTATGTGGGTACTTTTTAGTAGCATTCTAGTGTTTATATGTTAGCTCCTTTTGTATTTGATTATGTCGACTTTTTTAAAATTTTACTCATGATGGCTTAGTGAAGCACTTAGTTTTATATTTGTTTCTTCTTTGGTCCTTTTTTTCCTTTTTTGGAGCTTAATATTAATGATGATGGTAAATTTTTTATGTTTGCATTTCCTTATTGGATTTCACTGTTGTCAAATTTGCTATCTGTCTTTGCTACTCTTTGCCATTTGGTCTACGTAAATTGCTCATAGTTTAAAGCTCTGCGCCCTTTCTAGGAGCTCAATTTAATGCATCCGGGAGCTTAATGAAGATCATTCTTCTGTTTTGTAATTTTTTAGCAGTGATTTCTGTGGTATATAAAGACATAATCAATTTGCACTAATCAGTATGTGAAACACCACTATAGTAAAGATTAATTCTGCACCCATGCGTGTTGCACTAAACATTTACTATATTGCTTTTAAGCATGATGTTCACTGCTTCAGAATGGCGCTCTTTTTGGTTCTCAAATTTTTTTGCTTGATATTATGAATGCCATATAATTTACTTGATATTACACATTTATCTTTTATATTGCAACATATCTTTTGTCAATTGTCTTCCAAATACGCTGCATATAAAATGGTTTTGCCACAACATATGTTTAGAATGCTGGGCACTGCTACTTTTGGTTTTACCATTAATGTTGTGCCGCAATGTATTTGATGTCTATCTGTTGACTGTTATAGTATTAGATAGTATTTCAATTGTAATGTTGACGTTTTCATGGATTAAGCAAGAGGTTTCAAGTTCTGTAGTGGTGGCTATAATGTTATATGCATGTATATGATGAAGAAGGATGAAAAACTGAAGAGCAGGTATATATGTTTCAGAAATTTGTGATGATGTGATGAGAGTCTTGATGGATGAATGAATATTACCCAAGCGATTGATTCACAATAATGGAGCTATGGAAATTTCAAGAGAAATAAGAGGGCAACGTTAAAGAGGGAGTTTCACATCTAGTGAAGCAACTGAAACTTGAAATGGAATAAAATTTTAAAAGGGCTGAGAGAGAGTAATAGATATATAGCAGAATCCTTTCCAGCTCTAAGGGCAGAATTGCTTTCTTCTTATGCTTCTAGCTAGTGTCTATATTTGGAACCTTTGTTATTTTTTCTATTTGAACTTAAGAAAATTTCAGTTTGGAAAATTTGACAATTGTTAATGCGTTACAAAAATTACCAAATTTTGTAAATTGCATTAGGCCGTTTTCTTTTCTTTAGAAACCCTTTATTGGCAGTCACTTACACATAACTTGGAGTTAGAATGAAAATCTTAAGCTTGCGTAAATTATCTTTTCATTGAACCGAGGAAAGTTTTGTTAGAACAATAAACTTTTGATAAAACTGTCATCTTTAATTCATGTTGTATCACCAAGAATTAATAAATAAATATGTGAAAGCATACTTAAATTCATAATGCTTAATTGCTCTCTAGAGTTGTGTAATTGGTCTTCATGATCAACATCTTCTCTTAAAAAATCCTTTAAGTTTCTCTATACACTCTATTTGATAATGAAATGTCATAAAAGAATAAAATAATAATATGTATGACTTGGAGACTATAACCAATTATATAGATAATTTTTCTTGTTACCTTTCAGTATTCTTATTTCAATCTATTGTAGAAATAGAAATTACTCAAGTATTTATATATTAAAGGCATACATCCTATTAGATACATTAAACCCAAATTACTTTAAATCCTAATAGATCACTTTTAATTGGGCTTAACCTTATATGAAAGTTTGCAAATACATAATTATTTACATATAAACTCAACATTAAATTAAGAATCCAACAATGCTGGATTAAAAAATCCAACAAGGTTATCATCTAGCTTATCACAAATTTTCTCCTTCCTCAAGCTCTATGAAAAAAAACTCAGATGCAAACATGGACATTTTCATTTGTGTAAGATAAGATTTAAAAATAATATTATTGATAAAAAAATTAGGTAACTAACTGACTATAAGCCATAAAAATATCACCATTAAATAAGTGGTTCAAATCATACAAAAGTATTTTGAGCATATCACACATATTAGGCATTCTTCATAAGCTTTTCTTGTTTCCAAAGTGCAAATATATGCACAAAGTGAATTAGAGCATAGCATGAAATGTGCTACAAAAATACAACTCGAAAGTCTATAAGCACATTAGCACTATCACCTGAAAAAAGCTTAGTAACCAAACTTAAACATACCCTCGCAGTGAGAGCTGATTATCTCATCCATTCTAGTTGGAGAAAGATTTTTAGCCTTTTAAGTAAGTCTTTGCTATTTGGTTGCCCTTGTCTCACCTTCAGTTAATTCTATTTAACGTTGTGTTAAATGTAGACTCAGAAATTTTTATCACTTATAATATTATTGTTAATAATTATATGGAGGTTGATGCATATAAAGAAGTATAAAATCACATATGAAATATAGCAACATTCAAATTCTTACATTAATGTATATATATTTAATAAAATATTGACAACAATACAATAAATAAACTTATAATATAAATTACTAAAATTGTACTATTAAAAAAATTATTGTGGAAATCCATTTTAATCTTATTAATTGAGAATATGAAATCTTTGAATAATTTGATATAATAGGAAAAAATGAGCAAGTATGAACTACGAACTGTAAAGGAAATATAACATCAAATTATGAAAATATTAATTGTTACTACATGTTAAGTAAAACCAAACTATAGTCATAATATTGGGGCTAAACTAATTTAATTACTATGAGGGGATTATAACTTAATAGATGTATAGTTACAAAATTATTATTTTGACTTAATTATAATTAGTGCAAGTGATGAAAAGGTAAAGTATGCACTATACTAATAATTAAGTAATGGAGCATACTTAATTAGTGTATAGATATTGATAAAAGAAATAGACATAATTTAAATAATATTATATATTTTTATGAAATAAAAATAATTATTAATAAGTGGAGGGCAGTTTCTTAAGAGCGGATATAAAAAATTATAACGTATTGCAATGTGATCGATTATTTTTATTTATGACTAGCATAAATTAGGACTAATTTTTTTATAAATATATGGACATTATTCTTATATAAAATATTACTATAGGGAAGCTTCAATGTAATACTAGTGATGTTGTTATAATATATTGACATACTTTTTTTTCAATTAGAATTATTTTATAATAAGTTAAAGCAATAATAACATTTTAAATCCCTATTGATTTCAATTTATTTAATAAATTATAATTTAATCATTTTATAATATAAGTCACTAAATCCAATTGAATATATATATATATATATATATATATATATATATATATATATATATATACGTATGTACGTATGTATATGTCTCGTCCGTGTTTTGTAATTGAATTAGGAACGTACTTAAAAATAAAATAAAAATCTATTATTATATACAAATAAATAAAACATAAGGGGTTTTGAATGATTTTAATCACTCAAAGCTCAAGTCTGTGCTGTATTTGCATTATCTTTAATATTTTCTTTCAATATAAATTCTATAAATATTATATAAAAATTTAGTACCGACTCTAAATAATAAATCATTATCTAAAATAACTTTTAAAAAATATTTAATCTATTTTAAACCTTTAATATAATATATCATATGTTTTTGTGAAATACAAATAATTATTACTAAGTGGAGGGCAATTTCTTAAGAGTAGATCTAGAAAAATTATAATTTATTACAACATGTAGTTTATTTTTATTTATAACTAGCCTAAATTAGGACTAAATTTTTTTATGATTACATGACCATTATTCTTATATAAAATATTATTATAGAGAAGTTTCACGATAATACTAATGACGATGTTATAATATATTGAAATGCTTTTCTTTTAATTAGAATTTTTTTATAATAAGTTAAAGCAATAATAACATTTTCATATTGACTTCAATTTATTTAATAAATATATAATTTAATTATTTTATAAAATAAGTAACTCCAATTGAAAAAAAAAAGAATACATAATTGAATTAGAGACATACTAAAATAAAATAAAAACTCTATTATTATACAACAATAAATAAAACATAAGGGGTGATGGATGATTTTCATCACTCCAAGCTCAAGTCGGCGCGCTGTCAGCTTACTCACTCGCATTTATTTTTTGACAATGACAAAACCCTAATTCTTTGATCTATCAGAAAGTTAACTCAATCTCAAAACAATCCAATTAACGTAGAGAATCACACGAATAGCTTTAGACTGGAACCAATGAATTTCATGTTAACAGATTGCGAATCGATATTGTCCGATATTAAACGTCAAGAGAAACAACTTAAGCGCAAAAGACGGTAATTTCAGTTTTCCCTTTCGCTTTGGCTTTACTTGTTAATGTATAAAGTAATCTTGGGAAAATTCGGAATATCCCCTTTAAAAGAATATAAAATTTAACAATTTAGGGTTAAACAATTTAATAATTTAGAAATTGAGTGGATTGTTGTGCATTCGCAAGTTTAAGATTATGTGTATAGCTGTTTGGTGCCAGGTTTATATTATTTTATAGAATTCCAAGATCGTGTAAAATAAAGCAAATATGTTTCTAGATTTAATTCGGCGATTTCAGATTCCAATGGTTGCAGGGTAGTTATATCCAGGGGATGGTAGGATAGAATTTCAGAGTGGGCAATCGTAATTGCCATATTTATGAAAATATTTATAGGGTTTCGTGAGGCATAGTTTTTACTGCCGATGCAGGTTGGTTTTGTTTTGTAATCTTCATTAGTTCAGTGGTTTTTTTCTTTTTTGTTGTTGCTTGAAGTGGTCGAAATTTTATGGTTTTTCATTTAATCTTTGTCCCACAGAAATTGAATTCTTTACTATGTTTACCTTAAATTATGTGTTTTGGCTTTTATAGTTTGGTCTCAATAGAGAATATTAGAATTTGTTGGACTATTTACTTTTTCAAGGAAGTTAGACGTGGTGCATTTAGTATGTGTACCTTTTTTCTATATGCAGTCTAAATTCTTTACTGAGTGTGTTAGAGAGGGATGACTTGTTGAATTTGGATTCATATTTTGTTTTTGCCTTAACATCATTGTGAACTATTTTTATTTTTTTTAGCCACTCCTGGGAAACATTCTCATTTATCTAGATTTTAGAGTTCTATTATTTTGGCTATATATCCTGACCAAATTATTTCCTGCAGGTGGTTGATGGGACTCACCACATCCAAATCTGAAAAACACTGGTCAAAGGAACCCAAATTCCTTAAAGAACATAGGTACTTTGTGCACAGGCTTCTTTCCTAGTAAATATGGTGATCAATGGGGCACTATGTGTGTGTGTATAAAGTTTTAATATTTACTTCTCTACAGTAACTTGTTGGAATTGGATTTGGTTTTATTCTGTAGGTCGCTGCCTGAATCTCTGCTTAGGGAGGATGATGTAAGTTATATTCTTTATCAAAAGATCTCACTATTATTAACCATAAGTTTTATTTCAATTGGTCATTAATTATAAACGAAGGTATGAAGGTTAAGAATGAATTCTTCTGGAACACTGAGCAAGAAGGATGTTGACATAATGACACGAATATGCTTCTTGTTCAGTCAATAAATTTACAGCATGTTTAAAAGGAATATGTAAAAGATTCACATTAAGAAGAAGCTTCTAGCAATCAAAGCTATGCCACTTTAAAATCTAATAGGATATATTTTGTTTCTTAATTTTTTTATTTACTTATAGTTACTATATGTTATATTGTTTTGCTAGTTTCATCATATGGTTGTATCTTTTTATTGCCTTGTCTTGATATCATTGTTGTCTGGTAGGGCTTTTGTAAACTTTATGTTTACTAGGATGTCCTCCTTTATTTGAATGGTTTTTGATTATAATAATTACAAAAAGAAAGTTGAGGTGGTATAATAAGTCTATGCAGAGGCCTTGTTGTTGATAAAAATAATAATAATTAGGGTTGGCAGTTATTATTTTTACATTTACTTATTGTTTATATTTTCATATGAATTTAAGTTTATTAGATTTGGTTGAAGAAGAAAATTAAGCTTTATTATTAATTTTGAGTTGATCTTTGTTTATGAGAATCTGTCTTTTTCTTATAATTAGAAAGAAGATATTCTACAAGGTTGAATTGCAGTTCTGGAATTCTTTTAAATGTTAAGCTAAAAGAATTGAAATCTCTCGAGTCTGAATGATTCCCATAAATGCTATGTTTGCTTTGACTTATTCGTAAAATACTTCTCTTATACAACCTAGGCTATGATATGATTTTGTTCTTCCTTGCATTTGTAATAGTTCCAGCATTAACAAATTTACATATTTTCACTTTTTTATGTTTCTCAGATATTCTTTGAGAACATAAAAACATGTGTTGAAGAATCTTTTGGAGCATATAGTGCTGGAAATGAGCATATTGTTACTCAAGACAATATGCAATTGTTTGATATGCACAATATAAGAAGAATCCTTATCTCATGTCTTGATGCTTTGACAAATAAGGGGCTTTACCGTATTGTCATGATGCTTACAGGAGGCTTGGTCAAATTTGAGAAAACTCGACGGCAAATGAAGAGAGTTATTAGGGAAACTCTTCCAGTCTTTCACAGAAACCAAAATCACCATTGTCGGAAAATTATTTTGAAACCGTTATTTCCAATCCTAAATGACCCAAAAAATTTTAGAGAGAATTGTTTGACATTTTTAACTCCAACACTTCAGTCTCATCAAGCTACAATTATCAAGATACTTGATGGATTAGAGGACTTGCCTTATGAGGCCCTGATCACTATGCATCGAAAGCTTAGAGATGTGGGCGCATTCCTCAGTTACGGCGCCATAAACAAAAGCAGACTCGAGGTTATATAATTGAGCGAATAAGGAAAATGAGCAGGAAAATGCTTTCAGAGATTGGTAAAAGTGATGAACTTCAGGAACCATTAGTTAAAGCAATGGCTGTAGCTGGCTTATCATTAAAGCTAAAACCAGGCTGTCAAAATTCTTCGGATATGCGATTTCATGAATTTTCACCAGAAATAAAAAACTTGCAGAATGAGATAGTGAAGGCCATTTGGTTGATCAAAACAAAGGTTGGAGCCTCAGAGCTGAAAACTTTACAGCAAATATTAGATGCAAATGCAGATCTTTCTAACAAGTGTTTACGGACAGCAATTAAGAAAATGTTAATTGAGTATCTTTTTGAGTGCGGTAATATGGATACCATTCCAAAGTCTTTATTAAAAGCTCTTGCTGTTATTAACCGGAGTTCTCGATGTATATCACATAGATGTTTCCCGGGAGAGGAAATTGAGAAGGAGGTAGAGTGCGTATTAAGTGTGAGTGCTCAGATGAGGCAGAATATATGGGATTTTCTTCCTGACTATGAGTTGGATCAGGATTTCACAGATGCATATATGGAGGAATTAGAAGAAAGCGATGATGATGACAATGATGATAGTAGTGATGTTGTTGTTGACAATGATGGTGGGCAACCAGAATTTGGATCCCCTCAAAGTAGTAGGACCCCTTCTTTTGAATCAGACTACAAAGTAGAAAGTATTGGGGAGTCAATGCCTGTTTATTGTACGCCATCTGCCTCTGGGACCCAGGAGTATGGATCTTCTGCCCACCTCACTCTTAGTGAGACGGTTAATGGAAATTCTTTTGGAAAAATTGAACCAGAGGACTGGACCAATGTGGGCGCTAATCCCCATGGTACCAATTCGTCCTTGCATTTCCTTGGATCAAGATTTCGTCATGGCGGAGTCAACATGGATGTAAGTCAAAGCCAAGCAGAAAGTTTGGGCAAAGTCTTCTCATCAAGAAGTATGGATTTTTTCCCTTCTAATTTTGTACCTGAAGATACAAAATTTTTTCCCTGCAAGCAAAGCTTATTTAGAAACCAATACCTTGCAATTCAAGAGGTATGTGATGAGACGAGTATGGTTGCATATAATCTTATTGGTCGCATGCTGGAGAAGTTTGCGCAGGAAGATGAAGTAGATTTAGATTCGAGTGACTCTTCATATCTCAGAGCCTCTTCAACTCAAGAGAATACCCAAGGTATATACATTATCTTCATGGGGATCTTATTATGTGCTTAATGTCTTTGCATAGGAAGTCATATTATGGCCTATTCATCTTTACTTTTGCTGTATAGCCATTAGGCATGTTTACATGTGTTGGTTTGGATGATTCCTGTTGTAGGGATGCAAATTCAAGAGGATTGAACTAACCATTGGATTCAACCTTGAGTGTTTTTTGTCAGTCTTTTCATATGTTGAATAAGTAATAACCTGGTCATGAGTTCCTGTTCTGTTTTTATCCGATAGGATGGAAGATGGAATGGCCTCTCAGTACCTTTTAACACATATTTCCTCTGTTACTAAAGGTCAAAGTAAAGAATTATGCCTCTCATATGAATGTGCAATTGCAGGAGAAAAGCATACTTCATCTGAAGATGTGGGTGGCTCTGATATATTTCCTATGGTGGAAGAGTTAATGACTTACTTGCAAAGAGGTATTTTTGCTTATACATTTAGTTTTATTCTGTGTTAATTTAGGCCGTGTTAGATGTGGAATTCTGGAACTTACATGATGCATGCTTGTGTGTGTTCTTGTATACTTGACAAGTTAACATTCATTAATGTCAATGGTTGACGTTCTTATGGCTGCAGTGGAGAAGAAAAGTTGAAGAGGTTGATGGGTGCCTGATATGCGTTCAAATTAAGTTTTACTGGACAGTGACAAGAATTGGAGATTATTTGAAAACCTTCGGTGTTGAATAATCAAGCATTGCCAGCTGCGTTTCTGAGTAACATCTGGGTTTGACTGGATATTGGAGCCTTACAAAGGAAAAATCATCAAAGTTTGCCAGTTACCATTATTTCATGGGTATCTGTCAATTCACCAGAAGACACCATTCATGGTAGTACAATGAGATCTCTCTCATTAATCCAGGTCACCTCTGATTCTTGCAGGTGTTGGCGCTATCTGTGATTACTGAAAATTGTACAGGAAGTCATCACTACGTAGTATCCATTGTTTTCAAAGCAACCCGGACATATGGAATCCATCAATGCTTCTATCTTCTTTCTTCTTTTTAGATATATCCAATAAATTTTAAATATGTTTTATCAATTTATTTAATTTATATAATTGCTTTTTTTTGGCAAAATTGTTTTCCACTAATTTATGGTCGAGAAGAATTAGCATTTGAAAGTTTCATCATTATTTGTCCATTGTCCATGATGGATGGGTTTACCAGAAATTCCGGAATAGATGGGATAAAATTGATTACAAATTACTACCAATTTTGTAAGAAAAATATTGCAAATTCAGTTGGCATTTTGCGCCTCTTGGAACGTATTACTTACAAGTTGGCAACAGATGTAAAGGTCTGGTCCCAGATTATATCCGGAATGTTGAAATCAGTGATCTACATTCAAAATGTCAAATAGCTCATAACAAACCGACAGTAACACACCAGGTCAATTCTGATACAATTTAACCAATTTCCCATTGTAATATGGTACATAGCTCACGTTACTTGATTTTTTTATGTCCAACCAACCATAACGCTACTTCGGTACAGCAGTAAATCATAATAAGGTTTTCGCGGGGAGAGAGGCATTGCTACTTTCCTTGAAAGCAATACAATCACATTTGATCCGTACAAAACAGGCATTATCATATTTTTATCTGGCATCAATTTCCCCAAACGTTGTCCCAAGCTTCACCTGGTGCAGCCTTGGGTCCCTCAAGTAAGTTCTGGTTTCCATGCATGTTATTGGGTCCAGGGAGTGGGAGTCCATTTGGACCTGGCGGCTGAACCCTTTTGGGCTTTGTTTTGATTCCAAGCAGCCGCAATACAAATCTAGCTAGCTCTCCATACAACATACCAGAGCGATCAAAAAGCTGTAGCAAAATCACATCACGAAGCATTGCAACTTAGCAAAAATGCCACTGACAAGAAATAAAGTACCATGAAATCCATGTCAAAGAGTTTTGAAAAATGCTTGGCTACAGTTTACAAGAAGTACGTGTACTAATGTCTTATTTGGGATTGAGCTTAGACAGTGTAGTTTAAAAGTTATATGAAAATAATTAGTAAATACTAACTACTAGAACTTAGAAGTTAATTTTATTTTACATTTGTATAATAAAAAATCTATTATATCTTTTTAATTTTATCAAATTTATTATTTAAAAATTATATTTATAATATACTATTAATTTTTATTTCATAATTATGGTTTTTTTTTCCTACAATACCGCAAAACCAAACAGGGCCTAAGTCAACGCACCAGAAGCTACCAAAGCTGTCTCAGCATATTATAGGTTTGATTTAAAATGAAGAAGTTGGGTAATAAAAAAAAAATGACAGTTGATTTTATACTCACTCATCAAAAAATCAAAAAGATTCAAGAGCAGTACCTGAAGAAGTGCAGTCATGAACAAGTGGAAAGCCTGCGTATTCTGATCAATAAGAATTGATATCCGACCAAAAAAATTTACCACCCCTTGCATCTGTCCACAGGAAAACTTGAATAACTCAGGAAGAAAAAGTAAATCCCATAAATAATTTATATATAAAGAATCTTCGCATGTTACCATAGTTGGTCAACTCATTGCACAAAAGTTAAAATCACATTTTTCTCGTGGATCAAATAATATGTGAGGCTAAAGACCAGATCATAATCCAAAAACTATTAAACTATGCCAGCTTCATCCAACCATCTCTGGTTATCTAATTTCATATTCTTAAACAGAACAAAGAAAACAATCTTGGACATGCAAACTACCTCTTTATATCAATTGTGCCTCAAATACAAGTTCACTGTATATATTCTATGTTTAATGTGTTTCATGGACATCCATAAAAGTTGATTCACCATGAAAATAACCAGGTGATACTAGTAAGTTAGACTTAAGTTGCTGTTACATTTTACATCAATCAATTAAAGACTGACATTAATTGTTTGAAAAAGAAAAAGAAGAAAGAAAGAAACCTTTCAAATGTAATTTCTCATGTAGAGCAGCTCTAGTGAAACCAAACAATCTAAAGCCATATTTTAACAAAAACATGAAAAACAATAATTTACAGGGATAATGTATTAACAAAGGTAGAAAGCAACCACAAACTTAAATAGGTCATAAAACTGTAACAGTATATTGGAGCAAATTATGGTTGAAATCCAGAATTTGTATGTCTATGCTTCCAGATAGTACTGCAGGCAAAACACCTCAATTCTTGAACGTAGGAAATGTTTAGGTTGGCAATCAAGTTCACATTGTGTTTACTTTACATGTGGAATGGATTTGATTACAAATTTAAGTGTTGCATGTTTGTTCGACAAAAAATATAAGCATCCTTAAAATTGGTAAATATATATGTTATTCCTCTAAAAGGTGAACTAGTATAAGTAAAATTGTGGCCTTACCACTCGAAGAACTGATATCCAAAACCCAGGAGGAGATGGAGGAGCACCATATGGATCATTTGGATCTTGAGCTCCTCCATAAGAACCAACCATGCCCATTCCATAACCACCCATTGGTCCTCCATAACCACTATTATACATTCCCCCTCCGTACATCCCAGAAGATCCATAAAGCCCACCATAGCCTCCCCTATACATGCTGTTACCGTACATCCCTCCACCATACAAGCCACCGCCATACATTCCCCCGCCATATGAACCATACATTCCTGAACCTAAGCCGGAATTATAGTTCATAGTAGACCCATAACCTGCATTATGAGGGGAAAAAGGAAAAAGGGAAACCAAAACACAGTTAAGTATAGTATTGAACCACTCAGTGCCGACTATCATTCTGCACAAGAAAAACCATCAACTTTTAAAAAATGCTCCATTAATTAAACCATTCATAAAAATCTACTGAATACATGGCATGTAACAAAAGGCAGACTTTCCTCCATATAAAGATATTAGTAGAATTATTTTCCAACAAACATGAATATTTACCTCCATAGTTGTTGGTAGTTCCATAGGCCGTACTTCCATAATTTTGCTCCCAAGGTCTTGAGGGAAGAGGCCTACCAACAGCATTTCTATTAACAGTTGCAGTCCTATCAGAAGTAGAAACAATTTCTCCCGGGTTTGCAGTTCCTGAAGACTCAACTACATCGCTTGTGTTGCCAGCTGACGGGGGCTTAAAAGGTGTGGGCCCAGAAGCTGCACCTGCCTGCTCCCAAGGTTTCGCAGGAGGACTACTAGCTGCAACATCGAACACATGATTGAATTTGAAAATCCATGTGAAAATATGCAATTAATAAAATATTCAAATCAGACTATAACAAGTAATGACCACCAAATTTGCAAATTCAACTCAAGAAAATGCATTATCAAAACTTAACAACCATTAATAAAAATTGATAATTGTCTATAGATTCACAAAGCATATACCTTAAATCAACGATTCAACCCAAGGAGCTCCTGACACCTTGTTTATCCCAAAAACTAACAAAGAAAAAAAAATCAATTTTTTTTTTTGATAAATTCAAAAGATACGATTTTTCTGAAAGAAATATTCTCAGCAGTAAAAAAAAAAAAAAAGAGTGCCTAATGAAATTCAACCAATCAATACATAAACAAAACCCTAAGTAATCATAAGGAAATTGAGACAAAAAAAAAAAAAAAGCAAGCCATCAATATCTGCAAATACGAAAATAAATTAATTAAAATCACACAAATATATATATATATATATATAAATTGATCGGCATAATTGTTCAACAAACCTGGTGGTTGTGGCGGATTCGATTCCATTGTAATTGCACAGAAACGACATCACCATGCACTGACTAATATACTACTAAACGACGACGGTATTACCGGAGCCCGTCCTTTTTATAATATTTTTCTTTTATTAATAAAAGATTGTTTGTGATTGATTTTGTAAAAATCAATGATCCAGGTCAAAGTCTCCCTTGCGCGTGGGCTCCACCTCGCGGTAGCATCTCTACGCTGTCGTTTGATTATATAAGTATTACTGTCATTTAATCATGTGGCAATGTAAGCTATTAGACTTTTAGCCTGTAATTAGAACTGCTGCAATATAAATTAGAGGATAATAATTTAAATTTCTACAAATATATTATGGGATTTTTTTTTAAACTATTAACAAAAAGCAGTCTTAATATTTATTATTGTAAAATTTTCAAGTGATTTAAACCGAACCAAATCATCAAAAAAAAAATTAAATGAATAAATTCAAATAAAATATTTTCATGCTTTATTTTTACTGTGGAACTCATTTCTACACTAAACCAAGAACATGTATTTCACTTTTGACACATATGGTAGTAATTGTATTTAATTTTATTAAGAAAATATTTGTTCACATTGAACATGTGGGGTTATCAAAATGAATATTATATGTACTTCTCATTTAATAATTTTATGAATCTATTCATTTCAAAGCATCTGCCACAAAAGCACTGTTAAACATGCTAATAACGGACAAGTCTGTCATCATCTCAGAATAAAACAAAGTAGGAAACTAACAGAGTCAAATGAGAAAACTTCACTTTTACCAAAATTATCATGTAAACTTATGTACAGGCTTGACTAGAGGCATCAGCCATCAGCGCACCATAGAGCCTTAGCACCTGAATCTATTCTACAACAATTACTATTTCTACATATACAGACCTATACATTACCATATATATGAACTGTAATCTAAAACTTCATATTCCTCCTTATTGACTCTTCCAGCGAAGGAACTTCACTGTTTACCATTGATAGTCACTGAACTTGGAAACGGGTTCAGTAAGATTTTGCAAGACTATGGCCCACTTGTGACCTCTATGGGGATAACATCACCCTGTATGAAAGCTGGAGCTCATCTCATCTTGCTATGAAACGCCTGTCAAGAAGCAATTGCTACTGCCTTGCAAGAAGCAGTTGCTACTACCGGAGCTGCCCACAGTGCAAGAGATATCCCGAACAAGGAACTTCACAGTTTTTTTGCCCATAGATTCCAATATGTCGAGGCATTCCTGCAAATCCGAGTCACTAACAAGCAACACCCATTCCTCTTCGTCGTCTAAGTACTTGAGCTGAAATGTACCATTTTGCAGTTTGAGCCTCCTTGCAACTTCCTCGTACAGTTGAAAACACCCTGCAGAAGGATCAAACTTGAACCGGATAATATCTTCTTTGTAAGTAGCTTTTACAATTATTTTGGAACCACTGTCATCAGAGCTTGGATGGATTTTTGAGTGCTTTCCCTCCTCAAAACTTGGAGAACTTGATGAACTAGCATGCACCAATGAACCAGAGCTGTTCGATGAGTCTGACATGCTTGAAGTAGTAGGCTGATTATGTTCAATAATTCCATCATCACCTTCAATTCTGGTATCCATATTGTCAGCAGCAGCCAAGGAATTTGAGCTCTGGGACACAAAGTGGCAGTCTGAACTCTCTAATTTTAAGCTATCCTTGTTGAGAGCCCATTTTTCTTCTCCTCCTTTTGCATAATAAGAACCCATGGAAGCAGTTTCAGGAGAATCCCAAGCTCCTATACCAAGCCTAGCTGACTCAAATGGTTCTGCATCTGTCAAAATCAACTTGGAGTCTTCACTACACTCAATCCAATCAACGCCAGATTTATTTAGCTCTCCCTCAGAGCTACTTAGAATGAGCATACTCCTCCGAGGCCCTACTTGGCTTTTGTCCACACTACATTCGTCTTCCTCCACTTTAACCACAAACTTCTCCCCATCAGTACTACGTGCTGGAGGTACAGATGTTGAATCTTTGGTTATTGATTCAGGGTTCCTGACAGGCATGTTTTTGTCAGGGTGGAGTGAACTTTTTCGAGCATCAAATTCTTGAATTATCGAGCCAGCTGCCACAAACCCACCTGTTGCTGGGTCAAACTTTAAGCCACCTTCCACCCCCTGAACAGAGTTGAGAACCGTTTGTATTTTCCTCAGTGAACGGTTCACCTTGTTTATCTTGCGGGATGGCCATCTAGAGATCCCATGTTGTCTGCATATCCTTTTCAGTGTGGTGGGGCAGACTACAAACAGAGAAATTCATAAAGCTAGCTGTTGTTTAAAGTGCGCAAAAACAGCAGCAATAATTCCATTTTATAATATAATGACTAGTTTTTATGGGAATCCAGCACTTGGTTATTCAAGGCCATCAGTTAAAACTTATACAAGATATCTGTAATATTTATCTTTAATTTTGTAAGATAAACTGTGTAACCTATGTTCAGAATACTGAAAAATCAAAAGGTCAAAATAGTGCTTATCCAGCCAAATAAGGATCCTCGAGGGGTGTTTCAAATGTAGAACTACATATTTTTTTCTCACATTAACAGGGTCACTTAGAAGATAGAAGACTCAAAACATGTGATGTTGAGTTTGTTGTCACAAGACTGTTCTGTTACTATTATGCAATAGAAATGGTGAAAAAATATATCAATTAATTAGATAGGACATAATTCACCTTTCTGGAGATATGAGGGTCCTTAACTTATTACAGGAAAGGTAATTATGCATGAAAACTTTTCCAGTTGAAGTCTAAACGAACTTTTTCCTTACTAATTTTCTAGGAACAAAAAAAAGAAAAGATACATGCACACACTCTGATTTGGTGATCAACATCAAACAAGCCAAACTGCCAATTGACAGGATCAATTAATTATTAAGAATATGCAAGATCGTGAAATGTTAAATCTCACCCCCAATGCTTTTTGCAGCATCCTTAAGACTACCAGAAAAGTATTGCTGAAGAACACTTAAGCTCACATTTTCTCTGCAGTACTCCTTTTCTTCTCCATATGCCTTCTTGATCCACTCATCACCTGCAAATGAATGTACAAACTTGATCCCAAACCTATAAATAATTTGCTTACACACAGTACCTATTCATCACATACTTATCCATTCATTTCATCACCAACAGGAGCGCTTCACGAAACCAAGGGCAACTAACGGATACAAAATAATAATGAATTGCTTGCTCTCCATATAAGTCTAAAAGCAACTAGAAAGATCAAAGATGACAGCCTAATTCAATTGGCATGCCTCCTACCACAAAGACTCTCATGTCATTATAACACACACACATACCCAATTACACATGATGCAAATCAAACAGAAAATAATCATGCTCTTTGAATTCTAGGAAGTGAATCACTAATTGATCAAAAGAAGATTGAAGAATATGTTAAAGAACATACCTGTTCAGAAGGACCATCTGCTTCAAGACCACTTTTGGAATTAGACACATTCAAGGTAATTTTCTCAATTGAGTTCAAGTCGCTATCTGATAAAGCAGACTGGGAGTTTCTCCTAGACATCGCCTTTGGCAGAAAGTTAGGAACTTCTCCCTTCCGAAACCCAAATTCAGAGCCTTCTCCCCGAACTAATTCTGCATCTGAAACTGTTCTCAAACTCCTACACATTCTCTGCATTGTACCGGAGAGGTTATTCAACAGGAGTTGCTGTTCAGAACTCCCTTTATTGTAACAGGGAGAAAGAATTCAAGTATATAATCATCATCACCGGTGTAGGTGCTCCTTAGCCTAATTGCAACAGCAGCATTCAGCCCAAACTTGCGTGCATGATGGACGAGTGGAAATTCAGTTACATCATATAACTTTACATTAGGGACGAAGAAGGGATGATTTGATTGAAGTGCTTTTCCAGCTATACCTTGTCCTTCCTCGAGATAATATTCAGAACATACATGCACAAACCCTTGCATATCACTATCATTCACATAACAAGCTGTACCCTCGATACATAGAACACTTTTTCCATCTAAACTGATATTACTATGTCTAACACGTACTTTACTATCTTCGTCCACAGCTTCCTCATCGTAATTACAGGGAATCCATGTTAGAGCCAGTGGCAATCTATGTGCATGACATACAGCTCGTAGAACATCAGTTATCTCAGCTAATGCTGCCTTCTGATTCCTTGAGATGCACTGAAAAATAACAGATAATCTTAGAGAAAGCAGAGCATTGCAAAACAAACAGTAGTCATTGATAGATTTTTCTTCTTCTTCTACCCAAATTTAAAACAAATAAACGAATAAAGAAATCTCTTATTTTTCTTTCAGCCACAAGTATAAAAGTGGCAAGAGAAAAGATTTACAAGTTCTGATAAAACCTGGGGAAGAAGACGAGGAGGAGCAGAAGTCCTTAAATTAACAGCCTGCAAACAATGAAAATGAACATCTCTGATAACAAGATCCAATTCCATTCTAAAAATTGCCACCATCCAGAATAACTAGATAATATATAAGTTAGATTTTCAAATTATAACCATAACCAATGCATCACGAACAGGGGAGTTGCCCATAAGCTTTGCACTATGAGATATCATGCATATAGTTTTTCTGAGTTTATGACCCAACCATTTAAGTCAAATCCTGAAGCAGTTGATTAATTTCATAACATCTACTGAGGCAGTGTTACTGTAAAAATTGACGCAAATATAACTTTTTTTTTTTTTCCTCATGAGAACCTAGGGAAAACACATGCTACCTAAAACTATAATAAGACGTCAATGCAATGACTTCAGCTGACAGTTGAATATTTTTCATAACAAATTAGACTACCTTATGTATGTGTTATATACATACATACATACATACAAACACTCCACTAAGGGCTTTTAGATGTCTCCATGTAAAAACTAGGTGCTGATAATAACCCCACAATACAGACTGATAAAAGAAATTTTTTTCAGTTGCAGCGTATTGGGGCCTGTTCAAACCAGGGCATCAGAGTGACTCTTTCCAAAGAACACCATATATTTTTCCCATCATATTATAATCCCCTTCCATCCAATAGAAAAGAACAGAGTTCAAACAAAAAATAAGAACGGCCACTTGGCCAGGCCAACAATAATTTGTATTGACTCACAGAATCACATAACAGGGAAGAAAACAAGGTAATATCAGAGTAAAAATATGAACTTACCTGAAGCACATTACAAATATTTTCCATCTCTGCATCAAAATTTTGCCTCTCTTTCACAGTTACAATTTCCAGCACAGCAGAGCACGACATCTCAGGAAACTGAAAAACTGGTAAGGCAATAGAACTACAAACAGCATGATCAACTGCGTGTGTCACCCTCACATACTCAGCCTCATTGTAATAAACAACATTTGAAGTCCATTCAGGAACTTTAGATGAGAATACACGACCGGGAAGCCCAAGGAAGGTACCTGGTTTTGCTTCTGCAGAAAAGGTAAATTTCCTAGACACTTCACGATACCCTGCGAGCATTTGATCAAGCAAGTAGGGCTGGTCAGAAGTGCTCAAGATATAATCAACTCCATGCTTTCTTGGAACCCAAACTTGTGCCAAAATGCCCCCTCCGGATGACAACTTAAAAAAGGACAATGCCCTAAGCATCTTCTCATCAAGTGACAGCGGAACTGGCCTAGAAACCATAGAATTAGACATATTTGAGTTGTTTTCTCGATAAACACCACTACTTTGTTTTGGGACCAAATCATCAACATCATTAGTATCAATTGTGTAACAGTCAGTGCTTGTTTGCTGAAAGCCCATCCTGTCTCCACAATCGAATGAACTTCCCATAGCATTTGATGTACTACCACCCTCAGGAACTACAGAAGAATTCGATGCCATGACATTCGATGTGTCAAAAGAGGTGCAAGACGTTGACTGAAATGACGAAAATCCATAGGAGGCAAACATCTGATCTGTCATAGACGGGCTGTTGCACCATCCAGCATAAGCATCAAAATTCATGAGGTCTGAGAAGTTGTTGAACAGCTCCTCAGAATTTGAATTCCTTGTACCACAATCCATTGGTGCCAGGTTCTCCATCGGTGCTCTTGGAGAAGCCCAAAAACCAGTCCTCTTTTCTTTCGGCGAAAAGGGGTATTCCATTTTTAATTAAAATCCCTCTTCTAAATCAAATCAGAAAATGTTAAGTTCTAGCAAAAAGCATTCACTCGACACAACCTTTACGTCCTTTATCTCTCTTCTGATTTGCTCTGTGCTGAAATTTGTAAATTGTCCCCTTTAAACAAACAACTCAAGTTTACAAATAAACCCACCCTTTCCCCAGTGAAACTGCACTAACCCTGCAGTACCCACAAACCAAATCACACTTCCATTATAAACATAAAACAAACCAAATAAGAACAAAATAAAAACCAATCACAAAACAGATCACATAAAATCTGATTTTGCTATTTAAAATCTGATTTCTATAAATAGCAATAAAAAATTTATAACACTGACCTCAAATGGATAACTACCAAATTCACAGTCTCCAAAGCTGCCGCAAAACACTGCAAGAAAAGTCCACACCTTT
The DNA here is from genome assembly GCA_025617385.1 of Murraya koenigii. Taxonomy (NCBI): domain Eukaryota; kingdom Viridiplantae; phylum Streptophyta; class Magnoliopsida; order Sapindales; family Rutaceae; genus Murraya; species Murraya koenigii. The sequence goes on from CM046811.1 coordinate 37,349,791, forward strand.
CAATCAACAATGACTCACAGAACCCACCTCAGATTCATCAACTTATATACTAAAATAAACACACACATATGAGGAAGACGTGGCCATATCGAAAAACAACCAACACGGAGTTGTAGAATGCAAGTGAAACAAAACAAACATAAAATATACATGGATTTTGATAGCCAGACATGTGGATATGCTTATAGATTATCACCACAAGCAATTAATTGCACAAATCGTAACTGTGGAAACTAAGAACTCGCAGAAAAAGCGTAAGTAGATAAAATTCAAGCGAAATGAACCGTTTCTTCTATTCAAGACCAAGTTCATAAACTTTCTGAAAAAAATACATACCTTTAACACAATTAACCTGCCCCAAGGGGCGGGGCCAAGTGGATTTTATTTGGTTAGCCACCCGAGTTCAAATTTTTGAGAGTAGTGGGTCAAAAATCATATTTACGCTCTGCCTATCCCACCTTTAAAAAAAAAAAAACAACTAACTTAAATATCAATATATGCAAATGGGTAAGCTAAGAAATGACCAAAAATTCCAAAAAAAAAAAATGCAAGTGAAATTTAAGTGAAATGAATCAGAACTTCTATTCGAGACCAAATTCACAAAATTTTCTAATTAAGGGACAAATCCATCACACAGTAAATCCAAATGTTAGTACAAACAATTGGGTATTTGAAGAAATGGCCAAAAATTCAGCGAATTGATGAATTATGACCCCAAAAAAAAAAAAAAAATCAAGGCCAAATACACTCTCACCCACAATAAAGATTATAAAAAAAAAAAAAAACATTTTTGTAACCCTAACTTTACTTAACTGAGTAAGCAATCCAAAAGAACACCGACCGAATAAAAAAGACATGAAATTCCTCGAAACTCAGCTAACTACGTTTGTAGAAAAGACCAAGAAATTAGGCAACAGAACAGAGTAAAAGTTTTACCTTCGTAAGAAAGAGGAAGTGAGGTGGTGATGATGATGAGTAATTCACTTACTATAAAAGGAAAGCATAAACAATAGGTGTTTATTGTTGTAACTAATTAAAAGAGATCAGCTTCAGCTGCTGCCTGCTGTCTGTCTTTGCCCAAAACAGAACATTTTGTGTTCCAATGGTTTGGTCCCTCAAAGCTGAAAATGGATTTACGTTTTATTTTGACTAAACAGACACACACAGTTTGGTTTGGTCTTGTAGATAAAAAAAAATGGTTTAAAATACCTGGTGGCTTTTATTACAACGAGCAATTAGATGTCCGAAATTACCTAAATTACCCTTGATTTGGTATACAATGATTGTGGCCTTTCGTATTTGCCTTTATTTTTTATTTTGATTTTCTTTTATTTGGAATATTTTCGTGATTTTGTTTTATTTATAATTTGACCTCTTTGTAATTTCCACAGAGAGCAATTTGGCTAATGTTTTCAGTTAAAACCTTCCCAAGAAAAGGTGCAAATTACGATGGTGGCTTCTATGCGAAAATCCAAGTGATAATTAACAACATCATTTAAAAATAATAATAAATTGCAATAAAACGGTGAAAAAAAAATAGTCCATAATACAACGCCTCGTAAGGAGTAAATAGTCATATTATGGTCAGTAAGTTGGATAAAAATCCTCTCAATTTTGACACATATATAATTTTATTTATGTATGGTTAATATTTACTTAATTATTATATTATCATTTATTAACTACCAATTATATAAGCTTATTTATTTAGATAAAATATTAGAACGTCCAATATAATGTTTATTGTAACAAAAATAAGTTGGTAATTAATATATAGTTAGAGTTTTAGAATTAAATTAATGCAAGGAGAGATAAATTAAAGATGTAATACGAGATTTTATTATGCTCTTATTACCTCTTGTTAATCTGGCTTTATACTTAAAGAGTATTTAAGTTTTAAGAGATAATTTTGTACTTAGTGATGTGTTGTATTAGTTAGCGTTGAGCATCTTTATCCATGGAAAAGTATTTCAGCGACATAATTTTACATAAGAGTGAACGAGTTTTAAATGTTTGATCAATGAATAATAATACGTGCATCCGATAAAATCAATGAAACCCTTATGTAATCTAATGCCACAAAATCTATCCATACATTAACCATTTGTCATGTTCTTTTTTTTTTCCTTTTCAATTCATAAAAATGTTATATATTTAATTTATATTATTTGGGTGTAATTAATAGAGTATTATATACTAGTCTAACTCGATCCTCCTAAGTTTAAGTTGGAATTGACTCATTTTTTAATAATAATTAATAATTATGTGTAACAATTGTCATGCTGGTACCAACCATAATATATTTATTATTAATCACCATCATTGTCATTGTATTTTAACATTCGTTTAAATTAAATTTGGTATCATTAAGATTCTCATTGCTAATTCTACCCATAAAAATCAATGAACTAATATTCTACTTTCAAATTTTAACTATATTAGAGTAAATATTCTGTTGTGTCATTCAAACTAAATTTTCAACAACCTTTAAAGTTATGAAGGTATTATGACTTTAACTGGAGTAGTAATACTTAGAAGACAATAGTGGAATATAAAATGTATATTCTCCATATCAATTATATTTATAGTATTATAAGTTCTTGATAACTAGGACAGTCCATTCTAACACAAAATTTTTTAATGGATCAACTAATATTTCCAGTTTTCCAACAAAAAGGCAAGAAATGGCTACTACAGAATGACATACACCGTTTGACGACCGAAAAAGGGTGTTCATAGAAATACGTATAAAATTTGGGGTCGTCTTCGAAAATAGCCAATCTCGTGGGTTGAATAATATTTAAAGACTTTTGCGAGGCCATATTATGTGTTATATTATACGGTCAATCCTCGAGGATATAAGATTGGGAAAAAGCAAAAGATGGAAATGGTACATAGTTTACAAAGTTAAAAAAACACTATTTATGTGAATGTGGAATTAGTTCACTTAGCGTTAGGTTAATGAAATTAAGAGGGAGAGAGAGAGAGAGGAAAATTTGGATTTTTCATCCTTCATTAAATAATTCAACCACATAATCTTTCCTTTATTATGTTAAAAAATGAAAAAGAAAAGACAATAGATTAATAATTCTCATCTAATGATCCTTATCTTCTTCTATCGTTCTTCTTTATATTGTAAAACGGTAAAATAATTATTCCTTTTAAGTTTAAAGATTAGTATAGTGAATTCTCTTAGATTTAAGATAATCCTATAATGCAAAATTAATAACTAATTGTAAATATATCAATCTACGTTGATATATTATATTATTTGAACTATTTTGAAAATTAATAAAAAATTTTTAATGCACTTTTTTTAATTATGAAAGTAAAATACTTACATAACCATTTGAAAATATTTGTCTCTCTAGCACTTACATTAAACATAAAAATATTTTAAAAATATGATCATAATTAAGAGAATAATGAGTTGATTTTGATAAAAGTGATTTTAATTATTTTATTAAAAATTGAGTTAATTTTTAAAATTATTTAAATTAAATAAAGAGACGTGATTAAGTGCACAGACTACGTTTGACAAACTATAATTGAAAATTACAAAACCCACTGTACAACAAACCCAATCATAACTTACCACAGGTCATTTATTCTCCACAAAAACATAAAATATGTTATCAGTCAATATAATAATCATTAATTATTGAGAAATAAGAAGTCAATAATCCAATCATTCAAAAATGGGGGTAGTATTGTCTTTTCGGAAGCCAAAATGTCAGAGGGCCTTTTTAGTGGGAAAAATGGTAGTTGGACCAGTGAGAGACACGTGCAACGGACGGCCATAAACTGGATCTTAGAATCTTCAATCTTTAAGCAAGTAAGAGGGAGAAGCAAAATTTTATTAGAGAATTAGATTCCGAAAGTGCTTTTTAAATCAGTTCAAAGCAATAAAAATCAGCAGCTGCCTATAAAAATTCTAATGATATTGGAAGCAGTTATTGTAATAGCCGTGGAGACGTGCAGGGACAGAAAGTTAAGAGGTGTGGCTGTAAGCACTGAACATTTTGGCGGCTATTCTGCTTTTTAAATTGATTTTTGTGGGGTCCGTTTAAAAATTGATTGCCCCATTTGCTTTGTAACATTACGAAGTTACTATGAACAAGAGGGGGGCCGGTGACTCCCACGTGACGTACAAGTCCAAAATTTTTGGACTTACCATTTATAAGGCAATTATATTACCATTTTTTTAATAATTATTTATTTTTCTATTGATTTTATCGTCGGGTCAGATCACACTTATACAATATTTTATCAAAGTTTCTATTATAATAATATTACGTTAACCAAAAAAAAAAAAAAGGTATGCCTTATTTTTTATATACTATAATATATAATTCATCGAACATCATATTATTATTATAATTAAATTAATGATACAATTACTGTACGTTCTTTTTAATATCAAAATTTTGATCAAATAAATTTATATTTTTTATGTTTCACTTTTATTTTATTATAAAATTTAATAAAATTGCATATGATTACTTAAATTATTTTTAAATTATAACTAATTTCACATGAAAGTTAATCATGATTTTAAAATTAATTTTATAACCATAACTTTTAATTTTTCAATCTATTTATATTTTTCTATAGTAATATAAGTTTAATGTGAATGCAACACATATTACACATATTACTTTTTTTATTTTATTTAAATTATGTATTAGTATGAATTTTTTTTAATCATATTTTATATAAAGATGATGAAGTTCCTTAGATTTTATTTAATTTAGCTTTTTTTCACTTTATGTAATTTTATGTGTTTAAAAAGAAAAAGATACGTTTAAATATTATTAAACATAATCTAAAAAATAAAAGATAATTTAAATTTATTTTTTTTGTCATTATATAATAAAATAATACTTTTATAATAAAAGACATCAAGCACATATATATCTGTATTTTAAACTCACAACAAAAATAATAATATAGTTTACTAAACACTAAGTTGCTTTTTAAATTAATAACTTATTTCATTCGTACAAAAAAAAAAAAACTTATTTAACAAGTCAAAACAATATCAAATTGGCCGCTATATATGACTTTGAATAAAAATATGGCTCCGGCACTAATAATGCATTGCTATTAATGTTTTATCATAGTTAGATCACCAAACCTTCGATATAAGATCAACTAATATTGTTAATTATAATCTAACAATGGCCAACTTTAATACGAGTTAGAGACTCTAAAATTGCACACAATTAATGCAATATATACCCACTTATGTTTCAAATTTTGATGGAACAAACTTTTTGTATATTAAAATAATAATAATAAAATGAAATTAAAGACAATGTCTCCAAAATGTGACTCTCACTTTCTATATTTAGAATTTTTTTTGAAAATATGCTTACCTTTTCAATTCAATATTATTCTTTAATGTGATTCCATGCTTTCATTAATGATTATATATTATTTTAAAAGTTAATGTTGGACTTTGTAAATAGTATAAATTTCTTGAGCAAATAAATAATTAACGGAATATTATAGTCAAGCAATTCCTAATTCTTTAATTATTATTATTATTGTTATTGTTGTTATATAGCAGTATTATCAATACAAAGTGAAAAAGAAAATTACTGCTGAGCACAAAATCGAAGCACATAATGAGCAAATCTTATGAACATGGAAAGCATGTTGAATTCACTTTAATCAACATTAAATCTTTGATGCAAAATCTCGAATTGATTTATGATTATAAATTTCACATGATGAGCCAACATTTTTTTGCTTTATACCTATAAAAATTATATTCATTTGCAACTAGACCCCAGCTAATCACAGCCGTCTGATTCGATTCTTTTTCAGTATTCATATTCTCCCTGAAGATACTTTATTAATAAAAAAAAATGTTCTTCAAGGCAGTTTTCTCAAGTGTTCTTTTGTCTCCTAGATTCCCTATCCATCAACTTCAACACAATGGGAACATAAATCTAAAAGTAGGTGAACAAGACAGTCCACCATCTAATGGTTCCATTAAATAGTTTTGAGTAAGTAAAATAAATTATGCTCTATTAATATTGATTCAAACTCGTGTGTGATATTTAAATATGGTTGTCTTGACTTTCGAAATGATTAATTTTTATTTTAAAAGATTCGGTTGATTTTTAAGCAGTGTTAAAAATGAAGAGATCAAGTTAAAAATCATTATTCAAAAAAATGAACTTAAATTTTGTTCACCCGTTCTTTTTAACTATTATTAGAGTTACAATAATATTTAACTATCACAATTAGAAAGTCTTTAAGAATCGCAAAATAGTTTTACGATGGCACAATATAGATATATGTACTCAGAACGGATTTTGTGCGCCCCTCGCCCCATGATGAGCGGTTTGCATTTTACTACAAAAAGTTTATTGATAAATCGCTCAAAATGGATATAAATTTGCAACTACTCCTATGAAATCTGGACTAATAAAAAGATATCAAGTTCCAACACTTTATTTTAATGTTTCCATTAACTTAACAGATTACTTTTAACTGACACGCTTCTAAGAGTAACTTTAAAAAATAAAAATAAAAATGAATAATATTTTGTCTCATGTAAGCAAAACAATGACTTTTTAAGGTCCAAAACATGATAATAAGTCAACTAATTTGACGATATAATTACTGGAAAATATCTTGTCGATAATCAATAATTAATTAACAAATGAATGCATCTTCGAGAATCTTATAACATCATCTTAATTACCTGGCGAAAATAATGCACTGAATTTGGTAGATTAATCTGATGTCGCGAGTTGCCAATTGGGTTGATAGGGACTGTTTGGTTCTATTCAAGCAAATTTTTTTTTTTTTTTTTACAATGACGGCTATGATACTGTTGGATCACGTACAAGTTTGAAATGTCCTCTTCATTATTAGAATACTGTTGAAACGGACGTGCAACTTGCCAATTCGACTGTAATATTATAAAGACTCCGATATTTCAGTTCTAAAGCAATATATCGTTCATTTATTAAACGAAATATTTTATTATTTATAAAATTATTTAATTATTATTTGATAAATAAATGTTACATTAATTAAAATTCAAATTAAGATTTAAATGTCGAGATGCTTAGAATTACTATAATATTATTGATGTTTTTATTTTTTATTTGTATTACAATACCTATTTGTGCATCTTATTATTATATATGAATATGCTGAGATTTATATAATGTGGAATATAAAAAAAGATTCCTCGGATTTCGATACTGATTTTTGAGCTGTGCTCGTTATCACTCTGTTGATCAAGACTAGTTTCGGTAAATTTCAGAGTACATATCACATAAGTGTCATTGTAAATGCCCCGGTGATTTGTTTTTCTCTTCAAGAAAGGATTTAGCTCAGAACTAGAAACAGCATAAACATCTTCATAAACGTCTTAGATCATGACTAAGAATGATTTGTGCTCTTGTTATTCCCTCGAAGGCTGCTTCTAAGCCTGTGAAGATTACACATTTCAACACCTTTGTTATGTGTAACATTTTTATTGTTTCTTTGTTGGTAAGATACAACAATTTTACTGCACACACAGATAGAACGTGCTCTTAAGAATGTCATGGGCTTCTCATTGAATACTCCTGATGATGGCTCTTGTGGAGTTCAAATGTTTAAACAAAACCCCAGAATGATCAAATGAAAGGGGCAATTTGAACCTTAAGCATTAGGCATGCGTGGCTTAAAGCACTTGATGGCAGAGTATATAATTAACTGGAACAATGCATAGATGAAATGGAGAAGTACCGGGACAAACTGAAAATATATAAGTTAAAAATGAAAAGAAACATTTATGTACTTTAGGGGCTTTCCTTCCAGCTTCTTGCGCATACAAAATTAAACCCTCAACCACGGAGCCAAGAACGTTGTCGGTTTCAACCTTTCTAGTTGAATCTTAAAAAGCAGTTGAAAAGTTTTATTCTTACGGGAGCTCATTTGGAATTGAATTGAAGTTAAACACTTATAATTTAAAAAATTATAATATTAAAATATTCGTAAATATTAACTCGTTATAATTTGAAAGTTATATTGATATGATTTTTATTTATATAATAAAAATATATTATATTTTTAATAATTTTATCAAAATTATTATTTAAAAATTATATTTATTATAACTATTAATTTTTATTTAATAATTATAATTTTTTTTACAGCGCCTGAATCTGAAAGTGAACTTAATTTGATTTCCATCTTCTCCTTTATGCGTACCGCAATCCTCCTGAACATTTGGCACTGACTGTGTTCGATTAGTTCGTGAAGGCGATGAGGTCTCCACATATCTGTTCACCATCCTGCTGTCAAAATTTAGAGTGGGTTCAAGAATAATGTTATGCTTTCTCATTTGAGAGACTCCATGTCTGTATAAAAAATAAATACAGAGATGCAAATATAAAGCCTAAAACTAACGGGATCTAAAAAATACTGAGAGGGTTGAAATCAAATTCAATAATTTAGCTAGCATGTAGAGCACAGATTAAGAATGCGAAGAGATACCAAAGTTGAAACTCTAGGATGGGATCCTCCACAACTATTAACTCATCCATAAACTCTACAGTAAACAAAAAGCGGACCACTATTGATCATCTTTACCTAATTTCAAATGATATTTTTGGATCATATCAAATCAAATCCACACATTCTTGTGAGTTATCAAACACTTAACCTAAGTTTCTTTTATCTTTCTTTATTTCTTGTTTGGTTGTCTGGTATCCAAACCTTCTCAATCAATTCTCAAGTGCAAGTAAAGACAGCAATTTTATAAAGTAATTTTCTATTTCTTCAATTTATATTTGAAAAGCGCTTTAATTACTATTTATTTTTTCTTTAAAAAAATTAAATGATTAAAATAATATTATTTATTTGAAAAATTTACAATAACTACTCAAAATTTTTAATGATTTTTAAAAATAAGTTTTTCTATCATATCTAACCTATTGCACAATTTGTGAATCAAAATACCCTTATCTCTCTAAACTCCAAACTCACGAGAACTAGCTTGGGTGTGCACGACAGCAACTTGATCTTGGGTATTCCGGCACCTGTTGACGGTTATTGACGGGATTTGGAAAGTGAGTTTATCTCCGGTTGCAAGCAGTTATAATTTTGGCTCTTGGGTGACAGTTTTATCTTCTCAATTTTGAAATTGTCATTTATTTTCTTTTGGATTTTTTTAAGATTAATTGGTGATACATGAGTGTATAGATGATTATAGAAGAACATTAAGATTGATTGTTCATAAATATTGAAGATTGTTTAATGAAATTTGAATTTAATAAATGGTATGCGAGGTATTCGATAAAATGCCTCTTAGTCTTTATTTGTCCTTTTTTACTCGATTGAGGTGTTGATTGTGCCAGTTCTGCCTAAGTCAATGATAAGTTGTATAATCATCGTTAATTTGTAATTTTACTCCATTGCGAGCACGACAGTGCGAAACAGGTGACTATTGTGCACTGTGGAGCGGGCCTAGCCTGCCTGTCGAGCTTGGGTGACAGGCTCGTGTGCTTGTAGCGGGCGCGAACGTGCCTGGTGCGCTCGTGACAAGCACATTTTTTTTTATTAATTATGTTTGCTATATATATATTTGGTTTTTATTAATGATGTTAAAAATCTCAAATATTAATTTAACTAGATTATCAATTAATATATATACTTTTATTACGTAAAATATAGGAAAAAACAAACCACTATATGAATTACCAATTTATGTTAATTTTTTAAAAATAACAATTTACAATATTTTTGTCAAAGTAAAAAAAAATATATTTTTCCTATTTTTGTACTCAAAACGACAATCTTTTAATTTTTTTCACAATCTATCAAAATATATTTGAAGAACAACTGATTATATTAAGCTTGAATAATTAAGAAAAAATTTGAAAGAAATTAGTAAAAAAATACCAAAATATGCGATAGGTGCCTATCTCTCAATAGACAAGTACCTATCGCATGAAAAGATAGATTCAATTTTTTTCTTTTTTTTTTATGCCACAAATACTTATTATACTAATATACTTTTATCCGCTTCATCGCAAGCTTCGAAATTGTATATTATACGCCTAAAACGGACATATGTAGCATAAGTTATGATCTTTGGAAGATACTTGACACATACAATGAGTGTTGTTGCGATTTCGTGTGACAGGTACCTGTCATATATAAGCAAATTGTATCTGTCGAGTACCTTCCGAAGGTCATAACTTATGCTACATATGTCCGTTTTCAGCATATTGTTTTGAAGCTTGTAATAAGACAGATAAAAGCATATTAGTATAATACGCATTTGTGGCACAAAAAAAAAATTGAATATGTCTTTTTGTACGACAGGCATCTATCTACTCGGGAGACAGACACCTGTCGCACAAAATTCCAATGAATATGGTGCTGTGATTTCATGCAACAGGTACCTATTGCACATCCTCAATGTCCAACAGGTGCCTGTGGTACATTTTCTAGATTCGTCTCCTAACTCATATATATGGAGGTATTTCGATCTAAAAATTTTATAATTGGCTAGATATGATAGAAAAACTTAAGGTGCCTAATTTTGAAAATCACCAAGTTTTTTGGCTATTTTTGTAAATTTTTCAATTTATTTCTATTTAAATTTTTTTTTAGAAAATAATATAGTTTTTTACTCTTCTATTTGCCACATAAATCAACAAATAAATATTTAAAGAATATAAGTAATATGATCTTTTAGAGATACTCTTATACTCTGGAAATTGACACAAATAACCTTAAAATAGTTTATTTTTTCACAAATAACTTTCGAAAGTTTTAACAATCATAATTAGCCAAACACAAACGTTTAGGACTTTCGTCATTTCTCACACAATTCTTTCTCTCTCTTCATCGTTAATGACTCTCTCCGATCATGTAATCCTCTGAAATCCAGCTATTAACGACGAAATAGGTCAGTCAGTTATTTAATTTTTCAATAAATTTTATTTTTTAAATTATAATCATGGGTGCCGGCTGCCCATCGCGCGGCACCCACCGGCGCGATGGGCAGTAGCCCATTGTGCTTCGCGCGCGTGGTGGGAACTACCCATCACTTTAATCTGGCGTGATGGGCAGCTGTCACACCAACTTTGGAGCAACAAGCCCATCGCACCAAATATGGTTGCATGCTCTCTGAAATTTAGTGCGACAGACACCCTGTCGCACAAGTTTTGTGTGACAGAGTGGCTGTCGCATCAAATTCTTGTTGCTTGCTCTTTGAAATTTGGTGCGACAGTATACCTATCGCACTAAATTCTAATGTGACTAATAAATATTTTTTTAATTTATCATAGATTTTTTTTAAATTTTTTTAATTATATATTTTATAATTTAATAATATTATATTTATAACAGATACCTTACAATGATCATTTTCCTAGGCGTATTATAAGTATGTGCAAATTAGATACAGTCATAAAAGCCATTGAGGGAAAGTTAACAAAACGACAGTTGCAATTGTTCAAAAAAGATATATTTAGGCATTTCTTGGAGTGTCGAAACTTTCCATTCGATGGCGTCATTATGCATAATTTATTACTTGGATAAGTGGCTCAGTAATGAGAGAGATCAGATATGGTTTGAAATTGGTGAGCATTTAACACGCTTATCAATTGGAGAGTGGTGTTTAGTTACGAGACTTTCTTGGGGTGAAGATATTGTATCCCAAATGATAAAAAAGAATCATAGGCTACTTAACACGTGTTTTGATGGTGTATTTCGCGATTTAAATCTAGGTGATTTCGACGAAAGATTTGGTAACTTAGATCTCGACGCTATGGACAACATTGATGCAGTAAAGATTACATTCTTTTATTTTGCAGACAGAGTACTAAATGGAAGAAAAGTTCATAGTCAAATCAATTTCTCATTGCTTAACGGAGTGGATGACATTGATCACTTTCGAAATCGTCCATAGGGTCGTTTGTCATGGAAAATGATATACGACAGTCTTGACAATGCATTGTTTGGTAAAATAGAGAAATTTAAGAAAACTCGTTAGGAAAAACCAAGTCATAACATTGAAAAGTACAATGTTTATGGCTTTACATCTGGAGTTTAGGTATGTTAAGATCGCACTCTATTTAAATTATTTTGTTTGATAATAGTGAATGCTTAATACTTTTTCAATATTCTCACTTTACTTATTATAGTAATGAATGTTCAAAGTGATTGGAGGGCTGCCATCATAGTGGGTCGTGAAAACCAAAAAGAAGATTCCACGCATTGTACAATGGAAGCCTATTGCTTTCTCCAAAATAAACTTTATTGAGGTTTATTCATTGTTCAATGATAACTCTCGTCTTGTAAGTAATGTATATCGATAATTGTATATTACTACTTTTCATATTACTAAATATATTAGATGATTATACTAACCTAAAATTTAAGTTGAATTATCGCAGGAAAATGTTTTACAAGCCATAGAGCCGAACTCAAAAGAAAAAGCCCAAAAATATTGACAGGCTGTAAAAGATTATGTTCCATATATCTTAAGTTGAGTCTGTAATGTGAATATCCTTTAGTGCTTCATACTAGATGATGACAAACGACTATTTCTTTAGTAAATTATTTACTTATTTTAAATATTACTTTGTGCAACATAAACCATCTATCAACGCACCTCCCATTGTAAAGCAAACAGATGAGAATCAAAGCACCGCGAATACCGCTAGCCCAACACTGGAGCCATAAAATTTTGTTGAGGATGAGCTTCCTGCAGATGACCATCATGAGCAAACACACGAATCCAATGACACATATGATTCAGAGATTATAAATCATTTATTTTCTTTATATATGTGTCATTTTAATATTCTCCCTTATTATATATATATATTTATATTTATACTTATATTTTTTTATTTATAATATTTGAGGACAAAATATAATAATGATTATATCACTCGACGAATGGACAAGATTGATCGTTTTATATGTGAATTGAAGTCGGCTTTTGAGGCGGAGCGTAAAGAACATAAAGAATTTAGAGAAGCGGTAATGAGATTTATTGGTTCGTATACTGAACGCTCATACGGTCCTTCTCCGACTATACGCTCGTATACGGTGAGTAAATTTAATAGTTAACTATTGCATTCTTTTAGCTTTTAATATGATGTTTATTAAATATGTTCATCTTGACAAACAGATAGGCTCCAGATGATTGTGGAGTGTATACTCGACGTGGAGAATCATAATATTTCAACTCATATGTCATTGTATAACTTTTATGGGGATGTTAGCGGGAGAGTGTGCAGATCCTTAAAGAGGCGCCGTTGGATATTAGTAAGTTTGGCCGTTCATACAGACGATCTTATGTTTTCAGTAGTCCGTTTTTGATTCCGTAATTCAAGCGAGGGAGGAACATTAATCCTCTACCTATACTCTAACTAATGGATCGTCAGATCAACGAACGAACGAGTGTGGATATAAATCTATTTCGAAGATTGCAAGATCCAAGTGTATGCAATGAGTTCGACCAGTGGTTTGCTGGTAACATCACAGTGGATCATTCAGTCTCATACTTACACTCGTTTTTTCAAGTACTTTTAGGTTATACTTCAATGGGATGGCTAGCTGACGAGGTAATTTTTTTAAACATCAATCCATTCCTTCGTTTGTGTATTAGGATTATGTTCTAAATTGACCGATGAGTTTGCTACTCTATTCATCGACAACATATTCACGAGTATTTACGCTTGATCGCGAGAAGCAACGATGATCCGAATGCATTGTCTCAGTGGGTCACACATACAAACATATATTTTTGGGTATTTGGTTTATATAACATATACTCATCGTATTTACAACTTAAATCTTGTTAATTTCTTATTTCTTATGTATATGATATTCCAGATGTTCCTTAAGCAGTTATGGAACAACAGAAATTATGCAGTCTAATCATTAGAATATAGTGATAATTTTAATAGCTATATTCGTGGACAGGAGTTCATAATGTCAAAGCACCTGAAAGATGTGGATATGGTATGTGAATATATATTTTTATTTTTTTACTGTATTAATTTGGGCGTAAAAAACACAGAAAAATAACAAATATTTTTATGTGTAGGTATTCATTTCTTTTAACCTTGGCAGCAATCATTGGGTACTAGTTCGAGTAGATTTTCGTACCAATAAAGTATAAATTTATGACTCATTGCTCACATGTCGCGACGATAAAACGTACAAGGATCAATTTAGGCCGTTTAAAGTCATATTCCCTCGATGGCTAGACCATGTTAGATTCTATAATATTCGACATGACCTATAGAGTGCTGAGTATTGAAAAGTCGTGGCAGTTAAAGGTATCCCACAACAAGAGACTGGTAGTGGCTATTGCGGTGTATTTTTATTGATGTTTACTATGTATTTAATGTTTGGACTTAGGCTCGATTTCAATAGTAGTCATGGGGCATATTTTAGGAAAAAGATTGCTGTCGATATATTTAATGGCAGTATTATGTTATAAACTATTGTATTCATTTGAATCTTGATGTATTGAATGTTTTTATCATTAATGTACTTAATTACGTTAAAAATTAAAAAATAGGTGTTACACATAGTTGCAATAATAAATAACACTAAATAAATTATTTTACTAACATATATTGTGCAATATAAAAAAAAACATAAAATTGGTAGTACATTATTAATTGGAACAATGCAACTAACTTTGATTCGATACAATAGTATTTTTATATTATTTACAGTTATGTCTCATTCGTTGCACCACCCATATTTCATAGTTCATCGATTTACATCATTACTGCAGAAGGTATTCTTAGCTCTTACTGACGACTACACAGTGGTGCATCTACTGGTTGATAAACTTGCATTTCTTGGATTTTATCTGGAACTTCCAATCTATTGCGTTATGAACCGACTCTACTGGTTGTGCATAAACCTTTACCAATGATTCCTTGGTGAAAAATTCAGAACAAAGGCTTATGTAATCCACTCGGATAGCTAAACAAGCAGCAATTGCATGCGCACATACGAATTGATCTAAGTCGAATACTCTACATGAGCAAGTTTTATTATGTATGTCAACTAATCCCTCATTGACACCACCACCCAAAACATGGAATCAATGTGGAGACACATGACGGACGATCATCCTTTTGGCCCGAGATCTCCTCTCGACTACTATTTCATCTCGCCTGAGGTTGTTAACCGAGTACTCATCGATTCAACCATAAGTTTTCTACTATAAAACCATTGCTGCATTGTTTTCCTAAAGTGATCAATAAGATGAGTAATCAGAAATTTTTGAGGTTCCTTTATAAAAGAGTTCACGCTTTCCGCGATGTTGGTGGTAAGAATACTTGTATCTCCCGCCTCGAACTCGGACCTTACCCAATTATATGTACCTATATTATTCTCCAAGTAATCGGTCGCATTGAGTGGAGCATTCACAAAGCCTCAAGTTGTTTTCTGAATTCTTCGCATCCATATGCTTTTATGGCTTTTATAAAGATAGGTTTGAAATTATCCCAACAGCTTTCGACATCCTGAATTTTGCTTTTATGCTACATTTCACATGGTAAAAACAAACGCCATGAGCAGCATTACGAAATACTTTAAGAACGGCTCTCTTGATAGATATGCATCGGTCGGAGATGAATACTAAGTTTGGCATATCGCCAATCACTCCATGTAACTTCGTCATAAACAATTCCTAAGCATCATTATTCTTTAAATCCAAAACTCCAATGGATAATGGATATAATTGATTGTTTCCATCTAAGCATGTTGCAACAAACATGATTCCCCGATATAGGCCCTTTAGATGAGCTTCATCTATAGCAATCACCGGTCTAATATATTGTTTAAAACCCTTGACGGAAGATTCAAGAGCTACAAAGTAGTATAAAAAATTAATATACTTATCTTGTTCAAGGTGAGTAACTGTACCCTTATTTGCAACTTTCAAAATGTGAGAGTATTTGAGTAGTAAGTTATATGACTCCGCAGGATTCCTTCGAATATTTTTTCAAGACCAACAGCTCTAACCCGATATGCCTGCTGGTATGTTAACTGGATACCGTATTCTTGCTGCATGTCTACTCTGATATCATTCGAAGTATATATATTTTTTTCCTGGATATATTTGTTCACGATAATATGACCAATAACCTGGTTCCTTACTTGGTGCGACCGTCAGACAACACCTCATTATGACATGTATGTCTATTGTCAATTCTCCTAACTACCCAATAAACATTCTGCTCGTTTGAAGGTCTCGTTGCTCGAATACGTTATTTACATGATTTTGAAGAATAGTAGGCCTCGAAACGTGTAGTTGCAGATTGTACAATCTTGAAATCAAACTTATCACGAAGGGCAACTTTGCGTAGTTCCAATATTAACTCATTATTCTTAGCGAACAACTTACACACACTAATATTGTCTGAATTGTAACATCTAACAAAGTCTAAACTAAAAAAGTTTGATGGCACAACTGGAGCAAGACTTATGAGATGGTCAAATACTGTCCTCCTCAAACGACCTATTAGAGCAATAGATTGACTATTCCTGCTATTAGTAGTAATATCATCCTGATGCTCATCCTCATTGTTAAAAGGAATATCGGAAGGACCAACATCCTCATCATCAATTGGACTACTGTAGCGAGTAGCCCTCGTATTATTATACATCTCCACACAAACATTATCTGCTTCTGTGTTGCCCATGTTGTCAATAGGATCATCATTGTCACGGAAATAATTATTGTGAAATGGCGAGTAACGTTCTTCTAATGATGTTCTGGTGGTAACACCTCTTCTCCAATATCAGTCACCACAATGCCGTTATCATCGTTGGTGTTATTATTATTGTAAAGTGGAGAGTAGTATTACTGCAATGACATTATCCTTGGTAACACCTCTTCTTCAACGTCGGGGACAGAGACAGATTCTACAAGTGCCTCATCATCTTGGCTCGGAACTCTAGGAGATGTGGCAACAAATATAGGAATGCATTCACAGTTGGCCATATCAGAAGCTAAATGTAACACAACCTTCACCATTTCATCATTATATATGTTTATGGATAGTGAACATGCACAATGAGTTTTGTTATTAAACTTCAATGTTGTTTTCATCGTGATATTATATTCATTAGGATTTATCTGTAAAACCTCGTATATTCTTGATAGAAACTAAGGTAACATACAATCTTTTTGAACTAAAAATGATGTATTTTTAGCATTCACATAATCCATTCGGCCATCTGCCGATGACTCCCACCAACCATTGTAACACAATTCAAGTATAACTAAATTTATTAATCCTGACATGATTAAAAAAATAAATTTATTATATAGTAGAAAACATAATCACTAAAAAATAAAATATATTAAAATTACATTTAGTGCGACAGGCTGCTTGTCTCACCAAATCTGGTGAGACAGGCTGCCTGTTGCACCAAAATTTAGTGCGACAGGTACCACCTAGCTTTTCTCGGTGGCACATAAACATAACCCTAACGCTGCAAATGCTTTTTCGCATATTTTTAACATTTCATTATACAAACTACACGACAGAAGTTCATAACAGTTATACAAATATTTATAGAATTAATTTAACTTACCTAAGTTTTTAATACACGAATACAAGGATGGCATATTTTTGCGATTGGACTTCACTTTTTCATTTTAAATTGTTGATGAATATTAAAATTGGGTATTTAGTTATGGAAAGATGGATAGAAATTGGAAGAACTTTTATTATTTTGTTTTGATATGTAACTTGATTAAGATACAGCTGGGTTTCTGTCTGGTTTCGTTTTGTTTTAGCTGAAGACACGGCTGGATGTGAACGTGTGGTGTGTTGGCTGCTGGTGTAATTGATTGTGGCTCGTAAGTCTAGTTTTTGGTTGTAGAAAAGATGAAGATTAAAAGAATAAAAATTAAATATAGAGGGTAATTTGGGATAACATAATTTTGTTTAGTTATTTTTTATAGAATATAAAATGAATGATTAATTTTTAAAATTTAAAAATTTTTAATGCTATTTCCGTCGATTTTCCCTTAATACTCCAAGTGATTTGTTTAATATGCATGCATACATATGCATGTTACAACTTCAATAATTATCTACCTTTAGAAACAAATGAGCACGTACATCAGGAACTGTCTGCAGACAATCAATTGTTAAACTAAATCTCACTGAAAGATCTACGAAGCCTTTTCTTCTCTTCTTCGTAGACAGATTATTTCAGCCTTTATGGACTTCCTGCCAAATCTAAGCGCTTAAATTCTTGGTCCATCACAGACTTTTCCTTGATAACAACTGGAGTTGCAGACTCACACGTATCAGTTAGTTCATCTTCATCTCCATCCATTTTTCTCCTAGTTTGGCATCTTTCTAAATGATTTTTGAGGTTTATGGTTTTATTCTTGCTGGAACCTACCACTGTATTCTGATTGATCATTTGCCTTCCATCGCTTCCTTTATCCTTGTCGCAATCCTTCTGAATTTTTGACACCACCTTTATTCGTTTGGTATTTGAAAGCGCTGAGGTCTCCACATCCCGGTTCATCATCTCATTGTCTGCATTTAGAGCAGGTTGAAGAATAGTATTATGTCTTCTCATTTGAGGGACTTCCTGTCAACATAGCAAACAAGTAATGATAGAATAAATATATAGAACAAAATCCTAAAACTGATGGGATCTTAAGAAGGAAAAAAAAAAAAAAACTGAAAGGGCCCAAATTAATTTTAATAATTAAGGTACATGTAAAGCATTGGTTAATACTGCAAAGAAATAGCAGAATTGAAACCCGAGGGTGGGATCCTCCTCGGCTCCTACCCTGGGAACTTAGAACTCACCCATAAAGTCTATAACAGAGAGGACAGTAAACAAAAAGTGGACCACTAATGATCTTTATCCAATTTCAAGTGATACTTTGGACCACATCATATCAAATCAAGTCCACAAATCTTGAGAATTATCAAACATTGTTCCTAAGTTTCTTCATTTCATTTTTAGTTGTTGACAGAGCATCAAAGCCTTCACCTTTGCATATTAAAGTGATCATCCAAAAGTTGACTAAACTGTTCTGGCTGGTAAGTTATTTGAGACTTGAGCTACAACATTTTTCATAAATAAACATTAGCCAAAAAGCTTATATCAAACAACTATAAATCTTCATCTACTAATTTGTACGACAGTTAGCCTAGAATTTCAAACAAAAGCCCACATAAACACAGAGAAAAATCATTGCAAAAAGCAATTAAAAAAAAAATAAATGCCTCTCAAGTTATTTGCCGCCAGGTCAAAAAAATGTGTGTTTTGTTTATTTATTTATCTATCTATTAATATTTGGCGGGAACGATGGTTGTATTCCCGCGTGTTTTATTTAGGCCTTTTGAGTTATTTTAATACCGAATTTGATGATGTAATTGACTAATTTTGATTGGCATCTTATTTTTATTTTTATTTTTTAAAATGTAATTGATATCGTCTTTGTCCTCAATTCTGGAAAGTAGAAACATCCAAATCTTGCTATTTTCTTATAAAAAATAAAATAAAAAATACCAACATTGTTTCATATAACTTTTTTAGCCAACTAAATTGATGATTTAATTACAGAAAATTAATTGATGCTTTGGTTTGAAAATTAAGTGGACTGCATCTAACATAATCTTGGTTTGAAATTGAACCTATTATGCCCCCTTTAAACTAAGCTCTAATTTCAGAAATTGAAGTATACTTCTAGTAGTATAAGGAATAAGTTACAACTTACAACCATAAGGATTTATTAAAATTTTGTTTGAGACCGAGAATATAGAGATGAAATAAATGTTAAATTAGATACTCTTCGAGCATGTATTACTTTGGGAGTTCCAACAATTTATTTAATCAATTTAAATTGTGACCCTGATCTCACAGATATTTTGATTCCAGCAATCAATGACATAATAGCCTTAATTTGATTAATTTTTAACAAATTAGTATTCGCAATTTGTGAGGGTTGCTCTAGCTATATACGAAATCCTTAATTACTAATAAGATAAATAAATTATTTTGATAACTCCATATATTTATGATACTATTCCTAATTGCACAAAGAAAAGAGACAAATATCGTGGATATTGTGCAATTGGTAGATATTCAGACTATACAATTCAAGTAGACAAGTGAAAAATCATAAATTTATCTTATAGAGAGTTAGTTGCAACCACGAATGATATAAAACTACTGTTGTTTTAGTTTTGTTCAGTTCAATAATATTCTTCTATGCGGGCCTTTCCGAAAAAAAATTAAACTATTTTAATAAATAAATTCAACCGACTCCAATTCTTTTTTCATTATCATTTTAGAAAATTTCACAAAACTTCTTTCAACTTTTGAAAATATATTAACAGATGAAATTAATAGTTGTTCTTATTTATTTAGTATCTTTGGCGATACCTGTACCCATCATGTTCCTTGGATTATTTACCAGCCGTATGAAAGCTTTTATTTTTGCTACTTTACCTGCTGTTTATATAGGCGAATTTAATTTACCAGCCGTATGAAAGCTTTTATTTTTGCTACTTTACCTGCTGTTTATATAGGCGAATTTAAAAAGAGACATCATTGACTCGTGCGTTTTCATTTTTTTTTTGGGTAGCTTAGAACAAAATCTTTAAATCAGTATACTTCAAAAGATTAATAATCTTGCCCTACTGTTTCCAACTATCATCAATATAGTGTAGTTTCAAGAGAAAGCACCCACTTTCAACCCTATAATTTTCTAAACTAAATCGACACGAGAGTTTATTACGGCCTAGTTTTATCTTCTCTTCTTGGTAGACTTAAGAGTATTTCAACCTTTTTGAAGTTTAGAAAACATAGATACCTGTAATATTTCCTTCGGCATTGAACATGTGTTTAATAATTGTTGATGCAGCTTTTCCCGCGTGCCTCAACAGTGCTTCGAACCTTCCAACATAGCTTTTCCCGCGTGCCTCAACAGTGCTTCGAACCTTCCAACAGAGACCGCAAGAGCTCGAGCAGGAATGTCTGAAACTTCTGCTCGCGGATCCAAACAGTACCTCGATCCTTCTGCTCGCGATAAGCTCGAGCAGGATTGCCTCCTTCGTCCTGTTCCGCTATCTTCTTCGAGCGGTGATCTCCGGACTGTACTCACGAAACCGGGTCGAGGTCGCCGGGCGTTTCCCGGCGAAAACCCTCCGACGCTCAAGTCAGTAATCGGGTTTATCTTTTTGGTATCTCCCTTAGTGAGGGAGGCCGGAAAAATGAAAGGGGTATTATTTCGCCCCCCCTTTTTTGGATAAGTATGGTGTTTTCAGAGAGAATCAGATGAGAGAAATTTGAAAAGGAAGAACACGTATCAAATTCTGGATCCTTTTGGATGAAAATTGCCAATCTCTTTGTGTATCAAAAAATCCAACCTTTGAGAATCAAATTCTTCAACCCTTGTGTCGTTCTCCTTCGTTTCCTTTTATACTCCATTTTTCCCGCTCTTTTCCTTTCTAGGCTGTCCACTCCCACGCTAGTGGTGTCTGGGTCCTTCGGCAGTAGGGTTCGGCGGAATATTCCCTCGGGATGAGCGGTCGTCCCTTAACCCGATTCACGTGGCGGATCACCATGTCGGGCAAGTGCGCGAGGAATGATGAGGCCTTGGTGGCGCGTCTGGCCACGGACAACGATGTCACCTCTCCACCATGTGGGACCCTTGTCGGACATCAAAAGGTGTGCGGGATTACGAGAAAGCGGGTCGGGTTGCCTCGGGTCGGGTCTTGCCCAGTGTGTCCGTGGCACTCTGCGAGCGGAGAGATATGCTCGGCTCTCGACCTTGACCGGCTTTGACACGAGGGACGACCTCGAGCAGGGAAGGAGGGCTCAGCTCTCGACCTTGACCAGCTTTGACCAGGACTACCTCGAGCAGGCAAGGAGTGCTTAGCTCTCGACCTTGACCAACTTTGACATCCTGACTTCTGCTCGAGCTAGGCTGTCCTCGAGGTGTCTCGCTCGAGCTGGGGGGGCTTCGAGAGGCCTGTCTGATATTTACCCAAACACCAGTCCCCGAGTTTCTAGTCTTTTGAGTGAAGCGAGACAAGGCTGAAACTCGATAATGATTGGTCGAACTCGCGACCTTTTACTCTTCCCATGCTTCCGATACTGCTCGCCACTCGAATCATTTCTTATTTAATACTGGGACACGTGGGTTGATCCCAGTAGCGTATTTGAAATTCGAAAGGACGCGACCTAAAAGGTCGTGTCCCTCGAACATCGCACGCCACTTTCGAAAGGACAGCGTCTTCCTCTTTAAAAATCTCGACTTCTTCACTGTTCCCTCTGTTGCTTACTTCTCATTCGAATTCAAAATTCATACGCTCTCCTGCTTACTGGGTCTTCTTCTTGCAGTCAGGCGGCTCAGGCTACCACACTTCCCTTTGTGTTCGGTACCACTCAATTTTCCATTTCACCACTCTGTTTCTTCCTACTGCATCTTGTTAGTCCATACCCTTTTAAAAATGTCGGATCCCAGTGACCCGTAGGATGTCACGGGAGGACTCTTCCTCTTACAGTGAGGCCACGACCTCAGAGTATAATCCCGTGAGGGATTCTAGTCCAGGAGGAATTACCATGGTGAGACCCAGTAGCATCGGAGAGTGAGGGCCGGCCGGAGGTCCGGCGTGGGGAATACCCGTTGATTACTTAGAATGTGAAACCACTCGATCGGAGTTGAGCAGGACTTAGGAAACTTACCGCATTCCAGATAGTGTAATTACGAGGTTGCCGAGGCGGTGAAATCCCGGCCGTCCCCGTGGGTTTACTAACCTTACTTGGAGTGCTTCGGATGGGGGTTAGGTTGCCTCTCGAGCCTTATTTTAGTCGGGTTTATGCGGGTTTCGTCGGCCCTAGGCAGCCGAACCGAATGGGTGGAGGGTCCTTTCAGGACTCTTCGTTTTGTGGAAGCAGTTGCGACTGGATGAGCCCTTGGTAGGGAAATCGAGACACCTCTACCGGTGAAGTGTAGCCGAAGGATCTTTGGTTGGTATTACCTACCTCCGGCTGAAGGGTAAGAAGCCCATCAGCTGATCTCCTACCTACGGTGGCAGCTGGAAGAGCAAATTCTTCTTCGTTGGGGAGGCTGGGGCGCTGCTGCACCGTGGCGAGGAGTCCCTCCGGTCCGTGACATTTACGCATTCAGGTCATTTATACGCCTTGTGAATTTTACTTTTAGTTTTCTGCTCGTGTCTGTTTTCATTGTCTTGCTACGGTTGTTTTTGCGGTCTCGCAGGGTGCTTCTTATTCGATTGGGAGTCGAGCTTCAAGCACGTGTGCGGTTGCTCTTTCAAGCCTGAGCTCGTGTGAGGAGTTGTCGACACCTCGGAGCTTTTAGAGTCCAACTTAATACCAAGCGAAGAGATGGTGGCGGGATCGCGAGATGTTGCAGTAGCGTGGGGACAGCCGAGGCTGCGAGTACCTCAAAAGACCACGAGCCGAATCGGGTGCTCCACCTCCATCGACTCGAGCTTCGCTCCTTCTTGGCTCGGCGGTCGAGCGTGCGAGGCGAGGTCCTCCTCGTAGGAGACAAAGGGCTGTGACCCGACTCGTCCCCAAACCAGCGGTGTGCGAGGAGCAGTCGGCCCGGCCGTTCAGAGCCTTACCGGAGGGCTTTTAATGAAGAGGCGGTCGGCGGGTTTCGGATGAGATAGAGTCCTGTTCTCCTCAGTGACATGCGATATCTTCAGTGACTCTCCTCTCGAGCATTGGTATCTGCGACCGGGCTCGATGAGATTACTACGAGTTCCGGGAAGAACTCGGAGCAAGGTTCGAGCTTGGGCGAGGCTTTGAATGAGCGAAGGAGGAGAATCGGAAGGCTGCTGGACGAAAATATAAATTTTGCGAGAGAAGGCAGCGGTGGCGAGCTCGAAGGTCTACGGGCTTGAAAAGGAGTTGGTCGAGATCAAGAGCAGTGAAGCACGCTCGGAAAGACACGGATACTCGAAGTCTTGTTACTGAGCAGCTCGTGGAGGAGAAGCTGCTCGTCTTGAGGAGCAAATTGACACTACTGAAGGTCCGACTTGCCACTGAGTACAACATTGAGGCGATTCTAGCTACTGATCGCCTTATGTATGCTTTTGGCAAGGCATACCCGGCCAGAGCATTTCGAGGTTGAAGGGTATGTGGCCGAGTACATGGGCAACCCCGAAGTTACTTCATCCGAGCCCCAGGGGTTGTCAGAGAGCCGGCTCCCTCTTCTTCCAGTGCCCCTCCTGCTGAAGCTCCTGCTGCTGTCCTTCCTCCTGCTGAAGCTCCTGCTGGTGTCCTTCCTCCTGCCCCTCCTGCTGGTGCTCCTGCTGCTGCGATGATGTTCCTAGCTGCGATCTTGCTCTTCCCCTCATTGCTTGAATAACTTGGACTCTTTTTCTTTTTTTTTTTTTTTTTTTTTTTTACATATGTAATCTTTTCACATGAAATAAAGAGATACATGTTTTGAACAATTCTATTGACTGCTAGTGTACACACATTCTTGTCTCTACGTTGAGTTAACTTTGAATGTGCTTGCTAAGTAAAAATTTTCTAAGTGTTGGACATCCTATTTTTATTTATGAATGCATAGTTTTGCTTCGACTTAGGCTAAAAAGCCTTATGTCCATTTTGCGAGCTCATTTGACTTGCTCGAGCACTGCATTTGGCTCTTGCTGAACAACGTCCACCTAGAACTTAGGCCTAGGGACTTTTGGATAAGGGGTTCTTTTGAACTCCTACTCGGGCATGTAATTGACCCGAGCTTCTTCTCATATTACTCCTGCTCCGGTCTTCAAATGACCCGAGCTTGGCACCGTCCCGCCTAATGATTTAGGCTTTGGGACTTCATGCCGTGGAGCTCTTCTTATCCTCGAGCCTTTTAATTGACCCGAGCTTCTGATGATACTCCTGCTCTGGTTTTCAAATAACCCGAGCTTGGCACCGTCCCGCCTAATGAGTTAGGCTTTGGGACTTCTGGCCGAGAAGTTCTTCTTCTGCTCGAGCCTTTTAATCGACCCGAGGTCTTCAGATAATACTCCTGCTCTGGTTTTCAAATAACCCGAGCTTGGCACCGTCCCGCCTAATGAGTTAGGCTTTGGGACTTCGTCGAGAAGTTCTTCTTCCGCTCGAGCCTTTTAATTGACCCGAGGTCTTCGGATAATACTCCTACTCGGTTTTCAAATAACTCGAAGCTTGGCACCGTCCCACCTAATGAGTTAGGCTTTGGGACTTCTGGCCGAGGAGTTCTTCTTCCGCTCGAGCCTTTTAATTGACCCGAGGTCTTCAGATAACACTCCTGCTCCGGTTTTCAAATAACCTGAAGCTTGGCACCGTCCGCCTAATGAGTTAGGCTTTGGGACTTCGGCCGAGGAGTTCTTCTTACGCTCGAGCCTTTTAATTGACCCGAGGTCTTGAGATAACACTCCCGCTCCGGTTTTCAAATAACTTGAAGCTTGGCGACCGTCCGCCTAATGAGTTAGGCTTTGGGACTTCATGCCGAGGAGTTCTTCTTCTGCTCGAGCCTTTTAATGGACCCGAGGTCTTCTGATAACACTCCTGCTCTGGTTTTCAAATAACCCGAGCTTGGCACCGTCCCGCCTAATGAGTTAGGCTTTGGAACTTCATGCCGAGGAGTTCTTCTTCGCTCGAGCCTTTTAATTGACCCGAGGTCTTCGATGAGACTCTCGCTCCGGTTTTCAAATAACTCGAGCTTGGCATCGTCACGCCTAATGAGTTAGGCTTTGGGACTTCATGCTGAGGAGTTCTTCTTCCGCTCGAGCCTTTTAATTGACCCGAGGTCTTCGATGAGACTCCGCTCCGGTTTTCAAATAACTTGGAGCTTGGCACCGATCCGCCTAATGAGTTAGGCTTTGGGACTTCATGCTGAGGAGTTCTTCTTCTGCTCGAGCCTTTTAATTGACCCGAGGTCTTCTAGATAACACTCCTGCTCTGGTTTTCAAATAACCCGAGCTTGGCACCGTCCCGCCTAATGAGTTAGGCTTTGGGACTTCATGCCGTGGAGCTTCTTCTCCTCGAGCCTTTTAATCGACCCGAGCTTCTGATGACACTCCTGCTCTGGTTTTCAAATAACCCGAGCGTGGCACCGTCCCGCCTAATGAGTTAGGCTTTGGGACTTCGGCCGAGGAGTTCTTCTTCCGCTCGAGCCTTTTAATCGACCCGAGGTTCCGATAACACTCCGCCTCGGTTTTCAAATAACTCGAAGCTTGGCATCGACTCGCCTAATGAGTTAGGCTTTGGGACTTCATGCCGAGGAGCTCTTCTTAAACCTTTGCTCTTCATCCTGAGCTTACATTATGAATGTTTTTCTCATTCTTACATACATTTGTACTTTTACATATCCCATCTTGGGATGAAATCTTACATTAGCATTTTATAATACAAGGGGACTTACCGGAAATTCTCCCTCAGGAGTTGTGCGTCCCACGGCCTCTTGACTTCTCGTCCGTCTGGATGAGCCAACCGGTACGCTCCTGGTCCTGCTAATTCCTCAGTTTTGCAGCCTTTTCCTCTTCGATTTCCATATCCCGTTTCACCTGCTCATACGCATCCGAATATGAACGGATCGATGGACTCCGCGAGTTATACCATGGTCTCCCCATCCGGATCCCATCCTTTAATCCTCTCGGAGGCTTGGGGATGATTGAGCACTCGAGATCTAGGACCGATCTATGGTATCTTTTGATAAACTCCGGAGGATCTCTCCTTCTTCTGCCTCGCCTCCGATGACTCCATCATGTCATCCTCGGGGTCACTGCGCCCAGAATTGTTCACGAACTCCCTGCACATCTGTTCAAAGCTCAAAATGCTTCCCGTGGGAGTCTGCGGTACCATTCTCTCGCCCTTCCTCGAGTGAGCGGGAAGGCCCTGCACTCTGTCTTGGCGGCGGACCTTGCACCCTGTCGTGTCATTGAACCGCTCTATGTGTACTAATGGGTCACTCTTTCCCGAATATTGCGGATCCAGGAAGCGAAAGTCACGTGGGATCGTGACACCCATGATCTCCAGGAGAGAGGAGATTCGTTGTCCAGCGTTATTCGCCGACTTGGACTCTTTCGGTTCCCGAAGATCTTCCACGACTTGTGCCAACTGCGTACCTCTCCTCCGACTCCTCACTTACGAGAGGTTGGGGTACATCTCCTGCAAATGTTGGCGAGACCCCTTTCCTCCATGTTTGTTTCTTCTCTCACTGCAACATTCGGTGCCCGAGGTCTTTGGGCTTCATCTCCGCGTTTTCCGAACATGAGCATTCCCTCGATTGGACTCGGGACATCGTTGCATGCTTTTCTCCGTCCTTCCACGAATTCTTATAACGGGGAGGTCATAGTTTCGATCTGTTTTTCCATCCGATCCATCCTTTCCTGGATCTCCTGCATTACGGGCCTCATTGGCCACTTCTCTCGAGTCACCGATTCTTCGGACTTACTCCTCTTGTATTGTTTCCCTCATCGTTGTGTTGTGTGTCTTGAATGTACTAGGAAATCGGGCTTTTGTGTCGATCCCACGATCGGCGCCAAAAATGTTGATGCGACTTTTCCGCGTGCCTCAGCAGGTTCTCGAACCTTCCAACGAGCTTTTCCGCGTGCCTCAGCAAGGTCTCGAACCTTCCAACGAGCTTTTCCGCGTGCCTCAGCGGTGCTCGAACGCTTCCAGCGAGACCGCAAGAGCTCGGCGGGAATGTCCGAAACTTACGCTCGCGGATCCAAACGAGTACCTCGATCCTTACGCTCGCGATAAGCTCGGCGGGATTGCCTCCTCGTCCTGTTCACTGTCTTCTTCGAGCGGTGATCTCCGGACTGTACTCACGAAGACCGGGTCGGGGTCGCAGGCGTGTCCGTGAAACCCTCCGACGCTTCAAGTCGATGTCGGGTTTATCTTTTGGTATCTCCCTAGTGAGGGAGGCCGGAAAATGAAAGGGTATTATTTCGCCCCCTTTTTGGATAAGTATGGTGTTTTCGAGAGAATCGGATGAGAGAAATTTGAAAAGGAAGAACTCGTATCAAGTTACTGGATCCTTTTGGATGAAAATTGCCAATCTCTTTGTGTATCAAAAATCCAACCTTTGAGAATCAAATTCTTCAACCCTTGTGTCGTTCTCCTTCGTTTCCTTTTATACTCCATTTTCCCGCTCTTTTCCTTTCCAGTCGTCCACTCCCACGCTAGTGGTGTCTGGGTCCTTCTGACAGCCGGGTTCGGCGGAATATTCCCTTGGGATGAGCGGTCGTCCCTTAACCCGATTCACGCGGCTAGATCACCATGTCGGGCAAGTGCGCAGGGAATGATGAGGCCTTGGTGGCACGTGCCGGCCGCCGACAACAGTGTCACCTCTCCACCATGTGGGACCCTTGTCGGACATCAAAGGTGTGCTGGGATTACGAGAAAGCGGGTCGGGTTGCCCTGGTCGGGTCTTGCCCATCCGTGTCCGTGGCACTCTGCGAGCGGGAGAGATATGCTCGGCCTCGACCTTGACCATCTTTGACCCGAGGGACGACCTCGAGCGAGGAAGGAGGGCTCGACCTCGACCTCGACCAGCTTTGACCGGGACGACCTCGAGCGGGCAAGGAGTGCTTAGCTCTCGACCTTGACCAGCTTTGACATCCCGACTCGCTCGAGCTAGGTCTGTCCTCGAGGTGTCTCGCTCGAGCTAGGGGCTTCGAGGTGTCTCGATATTTACCCAAACAATAATATCATCTAAATCTCTTGTTTTGATTGATTCATCTTGATCCCCACCAATATTAATTTTATCACCTTTTCTCTTAGCTCGGCATTTCTCTGACACCAAATGATTCTTGAGATGTGTGGTTCCTTTCTTGCTTGAACCATCCAACTCCTTCTTACAAGCATTACATATAGCCCATTTCATTCCATCTTCTCCTCGATACTTTGTGAACTCATCCCAACATTTGACGTCAACTTTATTCCTTTGGTTTCCAGTCAAATTTAACATTTGCAATAATAATTTTAATTTTTCAGCATCGAAATCAATTTTTTATTGTTTTATCAAATTAAGGAGTTCGTGTGACTATTTATAAAATTGAAAGTGTCTGACAAATCTATTAAAGCAATTCTTGCGTGTTTGTGATTATTTTTTTCAATTAAAAAAAAAATAGTTATAAAAAAATGGGAAACATTTTCTGCCATTGAGTTTTATTTTGTGGAATTAATTTATTATTTTTTAAAATGTATAGAGAGAAAGGAAGCGCACCGCCATGGCCAGTACCGAGTGAAAAACTTGAATTAATTCAGAACCTGCAAAACAACAATTACATACCACTAACCACAACAAAAGAAATATCACATATATATAACTAAAAGAAAAGCAAAAGCAATTAATAAAACTAAATTAAACAAAAAGCATACTTTGGTTAAGAATTGAAAATTGAATCATTCGGAGAATTGATGCCGCAGTCTGAGATCAGCCTCTCATAAATCAGTCTAATTCTGTGCTATGACATTAATCATGTGATTTCATTGTGCGTATAGACATAGATATACAATATACACACACACACACACACACACACACAAAAAAAGATTCGAAGCTAGAGTGAATAAGCAGTATAGTGGGCAACAAAATTAAACAATTAATCAAATTAAAATCCGATAAAACTAATGTGAAAGCAATCCTAAAAGTATTGATGGTTGAAAATTCAATTCTAAGCAGGCATCCCAAATTTAATTAGAATTTAATTCGAGTTTTGATCAGTAGTATCCAAAAGAAAGAAAAAGAAAAACCAGAAAAGAGATGGGCAAAGATAATGTCATTACTCATAATTAAGACAAACTGTCATGCCTGCAAAGACAAAATACAACAAATGACGATATGATGTATATACTAGTTATTGGCCTTTAGTTTCGTCCAATGAATTTTATATTTTGTTTTCGTATAAGTTATTACTTCATTCTTTTTTCTAGTTTATTTTTATTTTTTATTTTTTTGAAGTAGGATCTTTATGGACTTGGAAAAAAATATTGGCAAATTAAATGTCCTGGGTTGGGTTTACGTACATAATTATGACAGAAAAGCACCTGCGTCTGCAGAGATTAAACAAACACATTCTTCAATCTTATTAACATCAAAGCCATCACCAAATTAGCAACATCACACCCGTGGACGAGGAGACCACTAAACCGTTTCAATGGTAGAGTGTGATCTTTCCTTTATGTTTCACCTCGGCCCTTGGATTCATGGCTTTATCCTATAAATGTTCCAGTTAAAACCGAGCTTTCTCCTTCCATTTATGTTGTTTCTTTTGATGCCCTTCTGCTGACGTTGCTTATGGAGATAGTTTATTCTTATCTACCAGGGCTGAAGTATACATCTTGGGCGACAAACTGATCTTTCCTTTTTGTTGCCCAAGAAGCATACTTCAGCTCTGGTGGATAAAAAACTATCTCGATGACTTGGGAAGCAAATGGATGCTTGTGAGAGATGAGTTTGGAAGAAAACAGAATAAGAAACGTGAGCAGAAGGGCAAAAGAAGCAACATAATCTGAACGAGAAAGCTCGGTCTTAACTGAAGCATAGGATAAAGCGATGAATCCAAGGACCGAGTTGAAACAAAAAGGAACAATTGCACTCGACCATTCAAACTTTTTTGTGGTTTCTTCATCCATGGTATTGATGTTGCTTAGTTGGTAATAGCCAGGCACATAGTCCGTGTTGAGTTGGGTCACATTTAAAATATGATATAATTTAAAAAATTTATATAATAATACATAAAATCACAATTATAATATAAATTAATGATAAATTTTGAAAATTTAGATAACAATACGTAAAATGGTAACTATAATATAAATTAATAGTAAATTTATTTATTATAATTGTTCTCATCAAGGATTCTTCAACAAAATTTTATGTGTTAAAAATAATATAAAATAATTTTATTATTAATATAATTAAATATATATTTTTAATAAATATAATTACGTTATCATTCAATCATTCATCTTCCACTTGAATGTAAAATAGTAGATTTCTGGTTATTTTAATTAATTTTTTAATTGATTTTGTTTGAATCCAAATCAAAAAGAGTAAAGGCCGGTCATTATACTCACTTTTTGCTAAAATTATTTTGCATTTTAATATTTGTACTCTTTTGTCTTTAGTCAAGTTTGATAAAATTTTAAAAGTTTATCAAATTATATAGAATTACACATTCAAACTAGGGTTAATATTAAATATTTTAAAATTATTGGGGTACTTTCATAAATTTACAATTCAGTTGGGATATTTTCACAAATAAAAAACAAAATATATTTTTTTTTAAAATAATAATAAGAAATTTTAAAAACCCAACTGGGGCTATGCTCCAGCTGGTCCCACTAGCTACATCCTTGATGATGGCTTTGATTTTAATAAACATTCAAGAATGTGTTGTTTAGTCTTGGTAAATAAAAGTTCAGCATTTTCTGTCATATATATAGGCTATAATTAAGATGGCGCACATGGAAAAAAATGTTGTGACCATATCCCTAGCTAATATTCATCCATTTGATTATAGATAGAAAATGCTTGTTCCCCAAACCCTACAATTTTAAATATTTAGAAACTTGATCTCTATCTGTTTGATGGTGACACCAAATATCATTTCAAATAAAAAGTGAGAAATGAGGTCTTTGATGAGATTAAAGATGGTCAACGGTTCGACTGGTAAGGAAAGCTCGTGTGAGCTCGTGCTTATGTCGTGTTGTGCTCAGGATGTAATTCATGTCGCGCCTAACATTTTTTATTTAGGCCCTACCTGACATAATTGTTGTGTCCATGGGTGTCTTGCCCGTGCTTAAGAAAAAGGTGTGGCAAACTTTTTTTTTATATTTTAAGAGGGCATACCAAGCATCGCTTGGAGTATTTTTCTTAAAATTATGTACTTTTTTTTTAATCCACGTCTCTTTAATTAAATTTAATAAAATTTAAAATTTAAAATTTAAGTATATATTTAATAATAATAAAATCATAATAATAAAAGAATATGATGTTAATGGCTAAGTTAGACCCTATGATAGTAAAATTCTTTTTTAGTATTTAACAACGATAAGAAGAAGAGAACAACAACAATAATGCTAAATTTTTCTTAAGGATTAATTTAATTGTTAATTTAGATTTACATAAAGTCATAGATCATAGTGCATAATAACATTAATACATACATTTATAAAATCATAATATTTATAATTTTATTTATTAAAATTATGATATCTTCTATTCGTTTAATAAATGATAAACATAAAACAATCATAGTATTTTTTAAACTAAAAATTAAATGAATTTAACAAACTTACTCTAAGACTTATAGCCTAATCACACTGTGCTTTTAAGACTTATAGCCTAAAATTCTCAAGCACAACCCATCCCGCATGCGTGTCATACAGTGTCGTGTGCCCTACCAAAACGTGATCGTGCCGTATCGTACCTATGCTTGTGCCCGTGCCCGTGCCATGTCACGTGCCACCTGACCCATTGACCATCTCTAAATGAGATATTGAGAGGAGCTCACATATCAATCCTCTTAAAAATGGATTTGTTGATGACAAAAAATGATTAGGCCATGCCCAAATTTTTGTAGAGAAATTGTATAAAATGGTCATCGAAATAAAAGGAATTATAGATGCCTTTGATGGATATCCCTAAATTAGTTTTATATGCATAGTTAAATTTTTTCTCCTTATAAATATTTGGAGTACATATTTTAATTAGATGTTTTTCACTGATATTCCTAAATTAACTTAATCATGGTATAATTAGATTTTTATCTTTATTAATAGTCAAAGTACATATTTCCCTTTCACCCACTGAATTTTATAGGCAAAATTACTGCAGTTAACATAAATAAAAATCTGATCGGATACCTAAAAATACATATTCAATTAAGAAAGGCAATGGAGCCGATTCAGGATGGGGATCATGATCCCCAACTCGATCCCGAAATACAAGCAATCTCCAAACCCACCCTATACCCAAAAAATTTTAACTAGGGATAGTTTGGGAATACCCCCGATAATCCCCAAATCGAGGCAGGAATTACAATGGGGACCGATCCCCATTTATTTATTTTTTAAAAAGTTATTAATTTTGAATATTTGGATCGTTCAACAAAATTAATAATTTTGAATATACATATTTGAAAATAAGATTACAATTGAGCAAATTAATAGAAAAAATGAATTACAAAATACTAGTACATCAATTTGTACGTAATAATTAAAAAAAAATAGTAAAGTGCATTAACTATAATGTTTGGTTAAATCCCCCCAAAGAATATAGAAAGCAAAGAAAACTTGTTTAAAAGTTGTTTTCTTTTTCAAAGTATAAATACATCACTTTTCTCTCTCTCTCTTTTTTTTTTTTTCTGTTTCTTCGCAAATTATAAAGAAAGAGTACAGATAATCAGATAAAGAATTTACATTGATAAAGTTAAAAAATAGAGGCAACTACTAAGTGTTAAAATGTCATATTAGTAGCCTATTAAATATTGGTGATTATTAAGTCACGTTGTGATGTAACTTAGATCAACTCTAAGGTTGTTATTAAAAACTCAAGAATAATTTGGTTGGTTTTACTTTTTGGATCACTAATTATAATTTAGTGGCCTATGTAAGTTATATCATAATGTTCCAATAGGCTTATAGCTTAGTAGGAGAGCTATTGCACTCACAATGTTGAGAGTAAGAGTTCGAGCAGTTATAAAAATATTTATAAGAGTTATTTAAAAATATATATATATATCATAATGTAACTTAACAACATCTATTTCCAATAAGAGTTTAAATTCAAAGGCTTCTTTAGCTGAAAAATTAATCCAAAGAAGTATTTTGAGCCCAATTCCTCTACAAACGTAATTAGCAAAAATCTACTTTAACATTATTAATTGAGCTTATAATCATAATTAGGACTGGGCAAATTACAAAAACATCAATTTTATTGCCAGCTTTTAGACCATTTAAGAAAACTCGAAGTGACAGCTAAATTTGTTTTAATTTTTTATTTTTTTAATTTACAGTGATATAATATGTTAAAATCCTGCAGAAAAATGGAAAAGAATTATCATTTTCATGTTTTTTATTGTTTGATTTAATTAAATATTTTTTAATCGGGTGAATTTAAAATACATTTTGATTTTAAAAATTAAAAAAAAAATTCATATTCCCGTTCGGGTTCGGAGGCCCGATATAATTTCCAAACACAAACCCAAACCCAAACCCAAACTTTAAACACATTTAGGGTTTAGACTTATTCTCGAAATAGATCCATTTTTTATTTTTTAGCTTTTCGAAAGCCCACACCCGACCCGAATCAATCGGGGCCACACCGGAGAAAGTTGCCATCCTAGTTAGCCAATTTAATTTTGTCACAATGTCATCGAGGTAGTTCAAAATAAGATAATGAGTGCATGGTAAATTTAAATCAGATTTTTGCGAGTTTTGCGCTGTAATTATTAAATTTCGTGTTATATTTTTCTACTTCAGTACAACGCTACCCACGGTTCTTGCAGATGGCGAAAGTTTGTGTCGCAATTTTCACTTAACAATGATCCAATGGGCCTAAAACAAATTCTGCTGGGCTTAAGGCAAAAGCAAGCTCAAAATAAACATTTTATTTTTCTAACCCGTCAAAATTACTAGTACAAATATTTGGCATGCTCTCAATTCTATTCAATTAGGATCTACCTTTCCTTCTTTCTAATTTAATAGGCACGATGATGGGTTAATAAATTGAAATAAATATATTTTTTTATTTTCGAATTTACGAATTTCATCGAGATTAATGGGTGACTCTTGATTAATTTTTAAGTTTAAATTGGTTTGACCAAGTCTCTGATTGTACCAATCAAAATACCCCCAAAAATGAAAAAAAGTCTCTTATTGATTGCTAAGTTTTTTTTTTTTTTTTTACTGTTAAGTTTTTGAGAATGTAGAAAAATGAAAATAATAATATTCTTTTAATTATAGTTAGTTTGGCCGATTAGTTGATCCAAATGATGTTAATTTTTTCACTTTGAATGCTAAGTGAGTATGAAACATGTGATGCATTTGAACTCATACCTTAGGAGGTTATAGGCCTAATCTAGTACGTGCAATTGCGCACCTGATCGAATTTACCCTAGTTTATTAACTTTGTTAAAGTTACTATTCATTATCTATTTATATATTCACTGTATTAATCATTTCCATTAATGCAGAGCTAGTACTAGGGAGGTAACAAAGTTGAAAGCAAATTATGAATCTCTTCCATGCTCTCAAAGGATAATACATTTTTTATTAATTTTCTACAGGCATGCTTGGCTCCTAATTAAGTTAACCAAAGCTATTCGACGTTGCATGAGCATTCAGTAATATCACCACTTTTATAAGTTTGTAAATGTTTATTAAAGGAATTTGCTTGGAGAGGATCTTGGAAACTTGGAGCATTGAGTGTGAAAGAGATCTGAAGAATCTTCAGAAACAGCTGGAAGAGCTCGATCGTATACTGGCCAGGCAAAGGAGAAGGTATTTGCAAGTGTTTGAGTTAAATAAGGTCTTCCTTCATAATGCTCCAAAATTTTCCAATGAAATGTCTCCTTACCAATAAAAATAACTAGCAATCTCCCCAATTTTTTTTTTTAAGCTAGCACACACAAGATTTATATTATTAAGCAATTTCAGTTTAATACATTTTCAGTCTCATATTAGTGGTTCAACAACAACTGCATAAAGAGCTGGAAACTTGGTACTCATCAAACACAAATGGTATACTGCCTAACATGGAAACAAACATATTTATTAAGATAGGAAATTACAGTAGAGCCTGTTAGAGTACAAAACCTTTTGAGCCTGACAATTTCATCAATGAAATTGCAGATGATGATGGTAAGCAACGAGACGGCATAGAGAGACCAGGCAGCATACTTGAACTTCGCGGAATATGGAATTGTAGTGGCCAAGACCAATGCAGTGGCAGCAACGATGACAGCAGCTTTCTCTAGCACTTGGGATGCAACAGCAAACTTGTGCACAATAAGTTTCGAAACAAAGAGAGAAAGGAATGTCAGTAAGATAGCAAATGAAAGCACGTAGTATAAAGGAGAAAATTCTGAGTTAGTCTGAGAAAGCCGGATGGTGATCTCGAGGGCTGATGAGAAGCAAGCCATGATCACATTCTGCCATTCAAGGACACTTCCAGCTTCCACCATAAATGGTGCTTGACGTTGGTGGGTTTTGAATAATTAGTAAAATAAAATGTGCAATAAATCTTGTAAATGCGGTGCCTAAGCTATATGGTGTTGTTATTTATAGAGTGAGAGAGCGCCGGATTTTCTTAGTCCTTGTCAATGTTTTTGACTTTATTGGGCAAAATGAGAGAGTAGTGCTGAACCATGGGTTCCTCTGCCGCAATTAATTAAAGAAAAAATGAGTCTTGCAAAGTTATAATCACAATTAAGATCTATGCAACCTAAAAATAGATCCAGTGGAGCAAGAGGGACAAAGGGTCGTACTGTCGGATTTGACCACCAAGTGTGATCCACATTCAGTTAATTTCTTCATGCATTCCCCTTTCGATAGACATCAAAATATGAGCTAAATATTTCTTTAATCCCTACCGTTTTAGTTAACTATATAATTAGTTCATATATTTTTGAAAAACTATCCAAAAAGATTTTGTTGTGTATTTTGTTTCTTTTAAAATCATAAAGAGTAATGTTATATATCTTAAATTTTTTATCTTAAATAATTATCTTAAATGATGTGTCATTCATCAATTAATTGGTAAGATAATATAATCAATTCACTTTAATTTTACTAACTAAATGATGAATGTCACATCATTTAAGATAATTATTTAAGATAAAAAATTTGAGATGTATAACATTATTGAATCATAAAATATTCTGGTCCTTATTATCTATTTTTCACTTGTTTCATATCGAATTTATTTGAATTTCAAGCTATATTAAATAAAAATATTATTTATCCTTATCAAAGGTAAGTCCAACAATTAAGAAAAAGTTACAATTTTGGTGTTTAGAATACTTTTTGAAAAAAATAAAAGAACCAATTAAAAAATTAATTCAAATTATAGGAACTATCAAAACGTTTGTCATAAATTGTGTCGACAATACTGTTTACTTGTCGTCCGGTGGAATTGCCCCCACTCGTTAACGGAAGGAAGATCCAATGGACTGTGTGCTCCGTCTAGGTTTGATAACAACACCTGAGACTGTGCATCATTACCTTTGGTATTGACACACCATTAAAATTTTCAAATATCCCTATAGGCTGTACCCTTTTCTATTATTTTTTATTTTAAAGGTAAAAAGGTTAATAAAGTTTAAATTTATTTTTAACCTTTTATTTTTATTTTTTAAAAAAATTTGAATCAGAATAGTCAGCCTAATAAGTTGATTCAAGCCAGTTGGTCGCACCCATGGGGTAAGGCCCATCATTTAAATAAAAATTACGTAAATAATGAAAGGTTATTTTAATTTAATTTTTTATGTAAATTTTTTTTAATCTCTTAATCTCACTTAAAATTTAAATTTAAGTGGCGGGCTAAATATATTAAATTATTTAATAAATACTTAACTAAAATGTGTTTAATAAGTTGTATATCAATTGTTTGAAATTAAATAATGAATGGTGCATGAATTTGACAGCATTAAATATTCCATTTTCCTTTTGTCTACTATTAAATTGTATCAGATCATTAATAATGTTTCATTTTTCAATTTTCCTTTTTTGGTTTCAAAATTTTCCCACGGAAAATTGGTGGGTTCTTGTGTGCACGTGATTCTCATACCTAGTCATTTTCATGCCAGACATGTAATGACTTTTTTAAATTGAGTTGGAAATACAGTAGATGCAGTTAGGAAAATGGAAAAAAAGAAAAAAAGGTAGGGAAAATTTCCTTATCATTGAGATTAATATATACCAGTTATTTTTTTATAATATTTTAAAACTCTACACTAAAAAATTTTAACGGAAAGAGAGATAAATGAGTCATTTACTTGATAATTTATTTTAAAATATAAAATATATACATTTATCTGAACTCATTAATTTCTTTTTAACACCCATTTTTTAAAATTAAAATAATTGTCAAATTATAACTTAAATTTTTTAATTCATAAATTCTTAAAAATCATAAAATTACCCTTGATTAACTACTTTCTCTCTATATTGTAACAACGGTAAAAGCCTAAACTACTCTTTTAATTTTTCTTACTAAATTAATTTTATCTTTCTCTTACTTTTCACTAAAATTATCAGCTCTTACCTATTATGATCATTAAGTTTGTGCTTATGAGATTTGACCAAAAAATTCTCATAGATTCAAAATAGTATAGAAGCTTTTATTTTTAATTCTTACATGATGGCTATTTTTCTTTTCAGTTTGTTTTAGATTACAATAAGGCTGAATTTGTTAATTTTTGAATAATTTCGTTTGTTAAATGTAATATTCACTTCATGTATTATAGTAAACTTTTGACGAGAAGGAGATGAAGGAAGAGATAACAAGATCAAATAAGTAATTGATTAAATTATATTTTTATAATAAAAATTTTAATTCAAAAGGGGTGCAATGAGAAATTTAGTGGATTTAAATTGTCCTCCCCAAAACATATAAATATTATAATAACAAAAAGTACCAGATAAATATGTTATGTTATTATTTTTAGTACTTAAATTTTTTACTTTCATTTTATTTATATGTTTTATTTAATTTATAATAAATATAAATAAAAGTATATTTAAAAATATGAGAAATACTATAATTAGAAGTAAATAATATATATTAATTTTAGTAAGAAGAAAACTAACAATCTCCCCAAAAAAATATAGCAACTTTGTACCACTTCATTCCGAAAAGCTTCTATACAAGTATAGCCAATAACCCTTTCAATACCCCAAAATTAATCCTTATTATACCATTATTGTATTCTCTAAACTCACCAATCAGCCATCTTTTCTCTTTTTTTTACTCCTTCGGATTCTTTAATTTGATGTCATTTTTGCAGATTTATTAATCTTCGGATTCCAATCATTGTAATTGTTATTACTTCTTTCCTGTTTAGATTTCAATTTATCCTTGACCTTGATTTTTAGGGTGGAACAGAAACTTAGTTAATTCAATGCCGAACAGATTACTCATCCTTTTGCAATCTTTATTTGAGAAATTCAATCCATTTCTTGTCGTACAAATAAATAAATTCGGGTTTATGGTGGGTACATACAAAGAGATAAAAAATTAATAATTATTTATTTTTTTTGGTAATTTTCGCAAAGTATAATCTAGTAATAGAAATTTTATTAAGAAAAAATGAGGGAGGGAGTATTTTGATGGGTACGATATAGCCCCCCCCTTTCTTCAATTGGCTCAAGAGAAATAAACAATTAATTAACAAAAAATTTAAAAAGACATATAAGAATGATGGGAAATTTACACAATAACCGGCCTCAATTTCTAAATTTCACAAATAACCATTCACTTTATATTATATTAAATATAGCCAATCAAAACTTACATTTCCTTAATTACTCTTCATATTTAATTTTTATTACGTAATCAGAATTTAAAACATCGCTCCTCAGTAATCGCCAACCTGCTCCCTAGCCAATCACCGCTCCTCGCAAACTACAAACACCATTCAATAATTGAAGATCAGAGCTTCTTTACCTAACTGTAATATAATTGTATTAAATATTTATATAAGTGTTATAAATTTATGTGCTGTATCGTTTGCGAGCTAGGGTTTATATTTTGGGATTGTCTGACAGTTGGTGAGACAGAGTGTCTGTCTCACTTGGCTTGGTGAGACGGGCAGCCTGTCTCACTTGGCTTGGTGAGACAGACAGCATGTCTCACTTGGCTTGGTGAGACAGGCAGCCTGTCTCACCAGGCTTGGTGCCTGTCACACCAAGTCTGGTGCGACAGTCGCCTTCGCACTAAGTCTCAGTGTGACAGTCGCTCGTCGTACCAATACATACTGTCGCACCAAATTACGTAATCAAACCGGTACCGTCAAGATTAAATCTGTGCGGCATGCACATTCGTCGCACTAAATTCCAGAATCTGAAACTGGAAGCGTCGCACCAAACCTAGTGCCACGGATGCCCATCGCACCAGATTTGGTGCGACGGCTACTGCTCATCGCACCGGATCCGGTGCGACGGCTATCGCTCATCGCACCGGATCCGGTGCGACGGCTATCGCTTGTCGCACCAGATCTAGTGCGACGGCACCAGCCCGTCGCACTAGATTTGGTGCGACAAGTGCCATGGCTTAGCCATCGCATCGATTCTGGTGCGATGGCAAGCTGCCATCGCAACCATCGCGTGGTGCTTGCAGACAGATAGCCGATGGTCGCTCGAATTTCCGAAAAAGAAAACTTACGTGAAAGTTTATTTGTCTTTCGTGTTTCTTGTCCTTCTGTGTCTCCGATTGTCGCCTCGTAACTCGAGGAACTGCTATGAAAATTTTGGCCGATGACTGAAACAGGGTATTTTGGTCCGAAAAATTCGAGATTAGCTAATTATGATAGGAAAAATATAGAAGGTTATTTGTGAAAAATACAAAATGAGACTAGTTATTTGTGTAAATTTCCCAAGAATGATGTGGCTACGCCTACGTATATATTAGTGCCCAGTGGACTGATTGCACGCAGGGACCGAACAAGATTGAAAAACATTGGAAGAAGGGTGGTGATATTTTTTTATCCCGTAAATTTAAAAAATTCACCCCTCTTCTAAAAGTAATTATAAAAAATTTATATTATTTTTAAAAATTTCAAATAAAGAAGAATTTTGAAAAATTAATTAATTAAATATATCTTAATTTATTTTTATGATATTTTAATTTAATTTTTTGTGACTTAAATTTTTTTATTATATTTGATTACTCATATTACTTTAGTCTAAATTTAAATTGATAATACTACCTTTAAAAGTTAAAAATACCAAAAATTTACTTTAACTTCAATTTTTTTAAGTTTATCAACTTTTAATTAAACTAATATAATATTTTCATGAAACAATACTAATGTATATTATTAGGCTATCAAATTTATGTTATTACATTGAAAGTATTGAAAAATATTATACTTCATTTAAAAAGTTAGATTATAAATTATAAAATTAAGTACCTAAGATATTAGATGCAAAAATACATATTTCTTCACATAATTGAGTCACTTTGTGTCATAAAGATAAAATAATTAAATGAAACTTATATTAAATCAATCTTAATAGTAAAAAAATTAAGTAAAAAATATAAGAATGATTTAATTGATTAATTATATAAATATTTTTAATAAATATAAAATATTTTTATTAAATTATATTTATTAAAAATATTGAGAATTTATTTTAAATAATTTTTATAAGTGATGTGGGTTTATAGGTGAAAATATCTCAGACCACAGAAGAACGTGCAAAGGTCTGAACTGAAATTGTACATTTTACATTTCGGCGCCCATATTTTATTTTATTTCTTGGTTATAGCCTACCATTGTTTAGGAGTCTCAATTATGGGGTCTGCTTATGTTACATTTGCTGAAGTATCTGCAAGGATATGACCAATTGACCCTTATAGGAACAGCACGTGGCATTAAAGAGTCGTGTTAAAATCCTGTACAAATTATTTGCAGAAGTGTCAACGGAAAAGTCAATATAGGATTCCATACAAGAGCCGGTTAAAGCAACTGGCGACGTATCAATGAAAATTTCAAATTTCAATTGATTTATTGTTTTTTCCCGTCGAGACACGATCCAAAATCTGGACTTTCAAACTTTTCTCGGACAACTGAACCAAATGGTATGTTATAGAAACTTCTTTGAATCGATTATCTCATGCTATCTTCGTTGAAGAAAACAACTTCCCCCCTCTCTACTATAATCGCCGCAATAACTCAAACTATCAAAAAATGATATAACATTTTCAACTTGATACGTTATAATGTATTTAATTATGAAAAATTAAAATTTATAATCTCCAAAAAAACATAACAAAAATCATTCCTAAATAAAAATTCTTGTTCACTTTTTTTCCAAATCTTGTTCATCTTTATCTAAACTCATCTCATCTCCATTTTATGTTGTTCCCAAATCCCATCCCAATTTCTCATGTTCTTCATGTAAATTTACAATTTAATTTCATAATTTGTTTTACCATTACTAGTGTAGAAATTTTCGAGAATAACAATAGTTTCTAAGAAACGCACACTGCAAATAATCTTACAAGTTCCAAGTGATTTTGGTATTTCAAATTTTTATTCACTATGACTTATAGGTGGGTTTGGTATTAAGAAAAAAATTTACCGTATTCTTTTTTAATTATTTATATTTGAAATTTTAATCATAAAAATTAAAAATAAAATAAAAATTTTTAATTAAGTCAAAGTTATTATTCGTGGCCAAGTTTTCCTAATTCTAATCCTAACACCTGCCCCCCTCTATATATATATATATATATATATATATATATATATATATATATATATATATATATATATATATATATATATATATGTATGTATGTATGTATATATCCTTTATTTTTTAATGCGAACATACTATTAAGCTATGTGGTTTAATACAATTATTTTTTAATATATTATAAAGTCGTGTGGTTTAATAGTATTTTTCACTGATTCTATTAAGTCGCATGTCTTAACAATGATGTCGACGATGAAAAAAAGTTATCTCGCACTAAAGAATGATCGATGTGTATATATATATATATATAGAAAACCACTGGTCAATTTAGAATACAATCATAATACATAAACGAAGAAATGAATTTATGCTAAAAAAAATTACCTCGTCAGTTGGCCATCCCATTGAAGTATAACCCAAAGTAATTGAAAAAACGAGTGCAATTATGAGACTGAACGATCCACTGTGATGTTACTAGCAAACCACTGGTCGAACTCATTGTATATACTTGGATCTTGGAATCCTCGAAGTAGATTTATATCTACACTCGTTTGTTCGTCGATCTGACGATCTATTAGTTAGAGTATAGGTAGAGAATTGATGTTAACGGCTAAACTTACTAATATCCGATAGCACCTCTTTAAGGATCTACACGCTCTCTCCACTGACATCACCATAAAAGCTATACAATGAAATAGGAGTTGAAATATTCTGATTCTTCACGTCAGTATACACTCCCCAATCATCTGGGACCTATTCATTTGTTCGGATGAGCATATTTAATAAACATCAGATTAAAATCTAAAAAAATGTAATAGTTAACTGTTAAATTTGCTCACTATATACGAATGTGTAGTGGGAGAAGGACCATGTGAGCGTTCAGTATATGAACTAATAAATCTCATCATCGTTTCTTTAAATTCTTTATGTTCTTTACGCTTTGCCTTAAAAGCCGACTTCAATTCACATATAGAACAATCAATCTTGTCCATCTGTCGAATGATATAATCATTATTAGACTTTGTCCTCGACTGTTAGGAATAAAAAAAATAAGAATATATATATATATATATAATAAGAGAGAATATTAAAATGACTTATATATATGAAGAAAATAAATGATTTATAACCTCTGAATCATATGTGTCATTAGATTTGCGTTTTTGCTCATGATGGTCATCTGCAGGAAGCTCATCCTGAACAAAATTTTGCGGCTCTAGGGTTGGACTAGCGGCACTCACGGTGTTTTGATTCTCCTTTGTTACCTTTGCAATGGGAGGTGCGTTGATGGATGGTTAATGTTGCACAAAGTAACATTTAAAATAGGTAAATAATTTACTAAACAAAGAGCAGTTTGTAATTATTTAGTATGAAGTACTAAAAGATAATATTACAAACCGAACTTGGGATATTTGGACCATAATTTTTTACAGTCTGCCAATATTTTTGTGTTTTCTCCTTTGAGTTCGGCTCGATGGTTTGCAAAATATTTTCCTATGAAAATTCAACCCAAATGATAGGTTAGTATAATCATCTAGTATTATTTAGTAATATGAAAATTAGTAATATAAAATTATCAATATACATTACTTACAAGATGAGAATTATCATTGAACAATGAGTAAACCTTAGTGAAGTTTATTTTGGAAGAAGCAATGGGCTTCTATTGCACAATGCGTGGAA
Source organism: Murraya koenigii (assembly GCA_025617385.1). Lineage (NCBI taxonomy): Eukaryota > Viridiplantae > Streptophyta > Magnoliopsida > Sapindales > Rutaceae > Murraya > Murraya koenigii. The sequence continues at coordinate 37,393,912 of CM046811.1, forward strand.
TTTTCTTTTTAGTTTTCATGACCCATTGTCATGGCAGCCCTTCCAATCACTTCAAACATCCATGCCTACAATAAGTAAAGTGAGAATATTAAAAAAGTATTAAACATTTACTATTATCAAACTCATTGCTGAACAAAATAATTTAAATAAATCGCAATCTTAATATACCTGAATTCCAGATGAAAAGTGGTAAACATTATACTTTTCAATGTGATGATTTAGTTTTTCTAAGCGAGTCTTCTTATATTTGTGTAAAACACACAAATATCTATATCTAATAAGGGAGAATATTAAAATGACATATATATATATATATATATATAAAGAAAATAAATGATTTATAACTTCTGAATCATCTGTGTCATTGAATTTGTGTGTTTGCTCATGATGGTCATCCGCAAGAAGCTCATTCTCAACAAAATTTTGTGGCTCTAGTGTTGGGCTAGCGGCACTCGTGGTATTTTAATTCTTCTCTGTTTGCTTTGCAATGGGAGGTGCGTCGATGGATGCTTGATGCTGCACAAATTAACATTTAAAATAGGTAAATAATTTACTGAAGAAAGAGTCGTTTGTAATCATCTAGTATGAAGCACTAAATGATACTCACATTACAGACCTAACTTGAGATATGTAGAAGATAATTTTTTATAGTCTACTAATATTTTTGGGTTTTCTCCTTTGAGTTCGGCTATATGGTTTGTAAAACATTTTCCTACGATAATTTAACCTAAATTTTAGGTGAGTATAATTATCTAGTATTATTTAGTAATATGAAAAGTAGTAATATACAATTATCGATATACATTACTTACAAGACGAGAGTTATCATTGAACAATGAATAAACCTCAGTGAAGTTTATTTTGGAGGAAGCAATGGGCTTTCATTGCACGATGCGTGGAATCTTCTTTTTAGTTTTCACGACCCACTGTGATGGTAGCCCTCCAATCATTCGAACATCCATGCATACAATAAGTAAAGTGAGAATATTGAAAAAGTATTAAACATTCACTATTATCAAACTAATTATTGAACAAAATAATTTAAATAGAGTGCAATCTCAACATACTGAACTTCAGATGTAAAGTCGTAAACATTTTAATTTTTAATGTTATAATTTGGCTTTTCCAAGCGAGTCTTCTTAAATTTCTCCATTTTACCATATAGTGCATTGTCAAGAGTGTCGTATATAGTTTCCCATGACAAACGACCCTATGGACGATTTCGAAAGTGATCAATGTCATCCACTTCGTTAAGCAATGAGAAATTGATCTAACTATAAACTTTTCTTCTATTTAGTATTCTGTATGTAAAATAAAATAGTGCAATCTTTCCTACATCAGTGTTATCCATAGCGTCGAAGTCTAAGTTACCAAATATTTTGTCGAAATCACCCAAATTTAAATGGCAAAATAAACCATCAAAATACATATTAAGTAGCCTATGATTTTTTTTATTGTTTTGGTTATAGTGTCTTTAGCCCAAGAAAGTCGCGTAACTAAATACCACTCTCCAATTGATAAGCTTATTAAATGCTCACAAATTTCAAATTCTCTCTCATTACAAGCTACTTGTCTAAGCAATAAATTATGCATAATGACGCCACTGAATGTAAAGCTTCGACACTCTAATAAATGAGTAAATATATCTTTTTTGAATAATTGCAACTGTCGTTTTGTTAACTTTCCCTCAATGGCTTTTATAACTGTATCTAATTTACACAAACTTGTAATACACCCAGGAAAATAATCAGTGTAAAGTTTCTATATCATGCCTGATACATACTCAGATTTTGTCATGTTTCTGTTACAAATATAATATTATTAAATTACAAATATATAATTTAAAAAATTAAAAAAATCTATGATAAATTAAAATAATATTGACTAGTCACACTAGAATTTAGTGCGACACACACCTTATCACACAAATTATGTGCTACAGGCACACTGTCGCACCCAATTCCAAAGAGAGCATGCAATCAGAATTTGGTGCAACAGGCATTGTCACACAAAACTTGTGCGATAGGATGCTTATCGAATCAAATTCCAAAGAGAACATGCAACCAGAATTTGGTGCGACAGGCAAAAATTGTGCGACAGGGTGCCTGTCGCACCAAGTTTGGCGCGACAGCTGTGCCCTTCGCACCAAGTTTGGTGCGACGGGCCTATCGCACCAAAATCTAGTGCGACAAGGGAAGCTCGTCGCATCAAGTTTGGTGCAACGTGCCTGTCGCACCAGATTTGGTGCGACAGCTGTCTATCAGCCGGTGGGTGCCGCGCGATGGGCAGCCGACACCCACAATTATAATTTAAAAAATTTTACTGAAAAAAAATTAAATAATTGACTGACTTATTTCGTCGTTGATAGCTAGATTACGCGATCAGAGGATTACGCAATCGAAGAGAGTCAGTGACGATGAACAGAGAGAAAGAATTGTGTGAGAAATGTCGAAAGAGCAGTTTGGTCATAAACGTTTGTGTTTAACTAATTATGATAGTTAAAACTTTCGAAAGTTATTTGTAAAAAAATAAAATTATTTTAAGATTATTTATATTAATTTCTCCAGTTTAAATGCCTTTTTGGCTTCGGCCGTAAACCTATTCACATCACTTTTTTTAGGCAATAACTAGTATGTAGATGATCCTTATTCTCTTGATTTTGTAGGCTAATTTTGTCTTCATTATGAGTTGTGACAATATCTCTGCCTATCTTTTTTTCTTCCTACCTTTTTTTCTTTTTGGAGCCTACTGATCAAAATTCTAATTAAATTTGGCATTATTGGAATTGAATTTTCAACCATCAATACTTTATTGATGCTTGCTTTCACAATAATTTTCAAATTAATTTTATCATATTTTAATTTGATTTTTTAATTTAATTCCTATGCTACTGATTCATGCTAGCTTCAAAGACATTTGTATATGTAATATATGTACATGGATGGTAAAAAAATCCTGGTTGGGCCAAGCCCAAGCCTTCCACATGAAAATTTTAATAAGAGTTTAAGAAAAAAAACTCGGATCAAACCCAAATATTTTTTTTAATTATAAATTAAAATTTTAAAAAAATTTAAAAAAAGCTTAAATCCCTAGCTTGCATAATCATATATCAGTAATGTATCAAAAATCTTAAAATTATTATATTAAACTCTCTTTTAAGTGTTAATTAATTAAGAAGATATTTGAATTAGAGAATTCAGAATTAAAAATTAAAAATTTTAACTTTTTATTTGCTTTATTTTCTTTAATTTATTATTGATTATAACAACTTGATTATTATTAACTTATTTCCAGTTTATAATAATTAAAAAAAAAATAAATAAATAAGTGAAAACCTAAGCCGACATAGGTCAATCCTTACACTTCCACTCTAATGGGCTTGGGCCTAGACTTTTGAAAAAGCCGGACATTTCGTGTCATATAAGAAGATGTCTCATAATTGGAGCAGCAACTTCTTGTGATTCTGAGACATCATCAGTCGAATAAGAAGAGGGCGGCGGGTCTGAGCTAGGATGGGGCTGGAATATGAAGGTTTATTGAAGTGAAAAATGCTTGGAGAGTTGAAGTAGTGTGAGTTTGTGGCACGAGCATTCAATGCCTCAATTTTTAAGGACATTCGACAAAAGAAAAATATACTTGTAACAAGACTTGGTCTTGGTCAGCAATCAGTTAGCTTCCAGCATTAAAATAAAAATTAGCACTACAAGAAATTGAAAGGAAAGAACAACCGACCCATTTTAGTCTTTTCCTCCCATTAGCTTTTTAACCTTATATGTACGGAGCTTCGAATACTTTTATATATATAGTTACATAAACATTGAGAGTCATAACATAGAAATAGGCTCATTTCGAAGAGATAGATCTTCGATCATTCTTTGATTTGAAGAGAGTTTGGAAGTATAAAGAGAAATAATAAAAGCAAGATCTGCAACGCTGATTCAGTTTTATCAGCATCCAGGTATTTTTAAATAATCATTAAGATTAATTTCGAATCATCTTATAATATTGGTAATTGTTTGATAATAGCCTACTAGATATTTTTATCAAAAATTTTGACAAACGTATTCTTATAAAGGATTTTTGCTCTCTGTTTGATCAGTTCCCAATTAATTGAGGTAGAGATGTATTATTTTTTCATTCATTCCTGGAACAAGTTATAATTTTGAGTTTTGAGCAGTGGAAATAAATATTTATCCATTGGATAAGTAAGTTGTTGATTTAGATTTTCATAATACTTAATTTGCGACTATGAAATAAGTATTTTCAATTCCAATTTTTTGAATCTTTTTGTTTGATCTCCGTTGGATCTGTTGCTGTTGATTTATAATTTCACAAAACTTTGCTCAGAAAATAATACTATATGTTATGTAATGAAAATTCATATGTTAATTAAATTACGTTGAAGGGAAAGAAATTAGAGGTGTAGTCATTGAAATATATTAATTGAAAGAAATTTAAGTTTATTTCTTTTTATTCTCTCTCAATCTGCATACATGTAATTAGATAATGGCCAACGGCGAGGAGGAGATGTCTTGGTCTTTGTCATCTCTCAGCGAAGGAAGAATATCCTTAAGTAATGATGAGGAAGTTGCTACACATCCACACAACAGACAACAAGTAGCCCTCTTTCTCCTCTTTCAAGATTAAATATTTTATATATATTAACCCAAAGAAATGCAATTGCACACCACAAAACAGTGCATTTTTTTTTTTTAAGAATAAAGTCTGTAGAGTTTATGTTTTATCTAAAATCTAAATAGATCTAAATCAATTAAAATTCTAAATAGACCTTAATTCTGAATTTGAACAACATGTTTATTCCTTTCTATGAATATCTAAAAATAATTGTTAAAATTGTTTGTTTTTAGCACTTTAAAACTGAAAATATGTAGTTTTACATTTGTACTTTTATTAAATTTGAAAGTTAAATAAATAATATATATTTAAAAATATAAATACCATAGTATTTTATCATATACATATATCATGTTCAAGTAAATGCATAATGATTATGGAATTATAAAATATAGAATACTTTAAATTTTAAATTTTATTACTAATTCATAGTAATAGTGCATAATAAACTATAAGATGCTTGAAATAGTTTATTTGACATTTGATCTCGTATGCATGAAATTTTGATCTTCCATGCTTGAAGAGTTACTAGCATTAGCTGATTGATTTTGATTGCCATGGACACTTTCTAGCTCAACATCATTATTATCATATTGAGCAAATAATACATCATCCACTTGAAATTTTGAGGAGAAAAATATATATGCATTTCCATGCACACCACCACTATTTTTCTCTGTGTATCAAATGAGTATGGTGCCATCAATTTTAGAATTGGAAAACATGCCTTTATCACACCAAAGGCACATTCAATAACATTTCTCAATTTAGCATGGCGGCATGATTGAATATTCCTTCCTTCCTCTAGTTCGATCACCACTACGAAAGTTACCCAACCAATAACAAACATTACGGTATGGAGCCATAAACCCTCTGGTATGTCAAAATTATCTGAAAAACTCTATTAAGTTATTAAAAATATACTTTTAATTGACTTACTAATTAAGATAAGTCATTTAAGTAAGTCAAAAAACAAACACTCCCTAAGACTATATTTTGAGTAAATTTTATATCTTTCAATTGTTGTTGTCCAAAAGATTAATGATGTTGAACTATAACATTATATTACATGAAATTAATGACTCAAAATTTGTATTAAAATTTTGAAAAATTTAAGGTTTTACTACATTTCTATGGTAGTATCAAGACTACATTAACATAAAATGTACCTTTTCTCATAGTAGAAGAAGAAATATTTATTGAAAAAAATAAAACTTAACTCTATCAACAAAAAATGGAACTTTTCCTTTTCTCCTCAAGTATACTTGGGTGGGTAGGAGCGGATTCTCTCCCATTAAACTTATGACACATTTACTAAACGAGAATCGGATCGGGTTGGAATCAAAATGAGGAATTGGAAGGAGAATAAGTTGTTTATTTCAACTCTAAGAATCATAATCAGAATGAATTGTATTCTCATTGATGAGTTGGCTTTGTCTTGGAATCGGAATGGACAGTTACAAGTAACTAAAATGTCCTTTTGTTAATTGTTGTTCCTAGTACTATTATAATATTAACAATAATAAGAATAAAAATTGAAAATATAACAATAAAGATAATAAAAATAATAATTACTATTAAAATAATGAAACTAATAATAACAACAGCAACAACAATTATTATTATTATTAAACCCAGCGAGTGAAGATGAACTAGAGTTGGTGACGATCGTGAAACCTATGATCGCTGCCTAAACAGCAACGCCTGTGTCGCCAATCGATGATAGAGCTCTTGACAACGATGATGATGGATCTTTAGAGACGACGATGTTGCTCCTCAGGCAACTAGCAACTATAATGGAGGAGAAGCTCGGTAGCCGACGATGGAGCTTTGCCCGTCGACAATGGTGCTCTAGTAGCCGACGATGGAGCTTTGCCCGTCGACAATGGTGCTCTAGTAGCCGACGATGGAGCTTTGACGATGAAAGGCAATTTCAAAATATCAAAAGTAAGGGTAATTTCGGATATTATAATTTTAATGGGGCAAAATTTTCACTTCGAGAATGAGAGATTGATTCCTACTTCTCTGAAAAGTAGTCTCTCATTCTCATTCACAAATTATGCAAGCCCCATAATTTTGCGAGGTAAACTCTGTCGATGATTTATATCTCTATTTTATGAGGTAAGCGTTATCAATAATTCTAATTTCTCAATATGAGAAGTAGACACACCATTAGTGAGGGTAGAATTCTAGACTGTATTCTAGTGAGAATATATTTTTCTTCCATTAGTTTGTGGGCAAAATAAATATATCTCCCAACTTAGTGAGGGTTGAATTCTAGACTTTATTTCAGTAAGAATTGATCTAGGTGGGTCTTAGTAACATTCCGATTATAAATATATCAGTAAAATTATATCTTATTTAAAAAAAAATTGTCATGTCTACATATGTCAAACCTTATTTTTGATTGCATTTGTTTTTCTTAACTGTTTCATGTGAAAATTAAAGATTGATGAAGATGAAGTCACGGCCCTTCAATGCCGCCTCCATGTACATTTAATTCCTCTATATATAGAATATGGGTGGGTGTTGTTCGGTTCGAGTACCCGAACTGAACTGAACCGAAATCGATTGGTTCTCAAGAATTTGAACCGAATCGAATCAAATTTTAAAACCAAACCGAACCGAAATAATTTAGTTTGGTTTGGTTCGGCTCGGTTTAATATTATCTGAATTTTGTAATTTTGACCTAATGTTACTGGATTTTATAATTTTTACCTGATTTTACTAAATTTTACAGTTCACACCTATATTAACTAGTAACTACAGAGACAATACACTCTACACACGTAATAAACAAATACAAAGTCCTCAAATCAAAAGCAAAATAATAAAAGTCACAATATGAAATAGTCACAATTAACAAATGCTCCTAAATTTAAAATCTATTACAAGTTATAAATTCATAACCACTTAAAAAAAAAAATTATAAGTCCGTAATCGATAAAAAAAATTCACCATAGCATACAAGGGCACAACTACATCCACCATCCATATCACCTACATGAAAATTCAAAGTGAGTCAAACACTCAACAATTAAAATAGATAAAATAAAGTGATTTAATAATTAATAACTAACAAATAAATTTATATAATTTTTATTACCTAAAAAGTGTTTATGTTAAACTTCAATTTTCACGTTGTGGTTGACATGCCAAGTTGGTCACCCATTGTTGATTTGTGAAGTTCTATATAAAAAAATAATAATAAAATAAACAAAGTTCATATTACTTAAAAAATAAATTAAAATTGAACAAATTGCATAAGGTTCATATTACTTAAAATATAAACTTAAATTAAAATTAAAATTAAAATCAAAATTAAACAAATTGTATAAGGTTCATGTTACATTAAAAATAAAATAAAATTAAAATTTTACAAAACATACATTCTCCAAGTTGATCCATAAACTCATTGTGTTCAAATAATTTCTTTAGGTTTGTTGTTGTATCTACAAAAGAGAAGTCCGCAGACCAATTTTGCAACAATACCAATGCTTCAACCATATCCGAGTCAAAGAACTTTTATATTGATCTAGTATACGACCTCCAAGTAATAAAGGCGGACTCGGATGTAACAATGAGACACCGAATAGCAAGAACATCCCTTGCTACATTTGACAAGATTGGATAATTAGCACTATTCACCCTCCACCATAATAAAACATCAAATTTAGTGCCCAAATTACTTTTTGCCATTTTTTCAGTCTTCTCCATCAAGTAAAGATCCAACTCATTTGATAATTCTGGGTTATCTTCACTAATCGCAACCGCTTTACTGAATTCGGAGAAATGGTCCTCAAGCATAACATCATCATCATCATCCAAATCCCAAAATTCAAACCACTTCCACTTCCAAAATCTAAATTTTGGCTTCCGCTCGTACTTCGCTACCATTTTCACTTGCACTCCCACTTTCACACGGTTTATACTTGTGCATTATAAGACTCATAAAGCTTAGTCAACAAATTTTTGACCATTTTTTCATCTCAACACATTTGGCACTATCCTTGCCGTATAATTCCTCAAATCAATGTGTTGCAAATTTCATTTTTCCCGTGGATCAAGTATAGAAGCAACAATCAACAACTTATTTATCTTAGCACAACTGTCCCAATACTTATCAAATTTTTTCTTCATTTTAATTGCCATAAAACCCAAAAGACTATCATTAATACCAGACAATGATTCCAAAGATTGTTCAATTTGACATATCAAATTGTAACAAATATTTGATGTCACCTAAAATAAATAAATAAATAAACATTATTAACAAAGTTAAAGTACATTTTTTATCATTGATCAAAATTCAAAAGTATAATAAAGATTTGATGTTATCTTCAAAGAAGAAGAAAATTGCAAAGTTGCTTCATAAAAAGTCTTCAGAACCTTGACTATAAGTGCTTGTCCCGTACCCACTCGTGCCATATTCAAATTCATTGCCATAGTAGTTACATTTGCACTTTTGATAATTATCTGGAACTCTAGTGAAATGTTACCACACTATTGATCTTGGAGCCATTTTTTTCCTTGGTAGCGGCGATTTGGATGATGAAGACTTTTTCCTCTTGTTTCCGCTAGTGACAATTGTTTCTGAATCATTTTCATTATCATCAACTTCAACTTCATGCTCAAAATCATCGGCTACACAATCAAGGTTGTCTTGAACTCTTGAATATAATTAGACATATAAAATAATAATAATAAAAAAAAAAAAGAAATAAGTAACCTTGATTTACTTAATACTTTATTAAAATGAAAAAAACTAATTAAAGCCTCAATGAAATCTAGTAATATCAAAGCATAATAGCTTGTACAACATGAATAAATGGTGCATGTAATATTTGCGAGTTATGTAGATTTGATCAATAACCACTAAACAAAGCTAGAAATAACATTGTCTTGCAGTTCTATCATGAGCCACACTAGCTGTTTTAAAAGGAACCACACTAGCTCAACTGAAATGCACTTTATTATATAAGCTCATTACTAACAAATTAAAAACCATGCAGAAAGCCCAGCAAATTTGTGCAGCTCAACATGAAAATTTTGTTCTATAAATTGACTAATACACAGGCATGAGCAATCATCAATAATTTCTAACACCCAAAAATACATAATGCATATTGCATAATAATGAAACTTATAAGTTATAAAGAATGTCCAACAACTCTTAAAGATGCAAAAACAATGAATAGAAGACAGCGATGGACCGGAGACAACAATCACCGGAGATGAACGGATTGTGAATAGGAGACGAGCGGGTAGTGAACCGGAGAAGCAGTGATCGGGAAACGTGAACGAGAGTAGTAGTGACCGGAGATGAATGGCCAATGAACAGGAGACGAACGGTGAATGGGAGACGAACGGTGATTCACGGTTATAGTAGACGAACGGAGACCGGTAGCTTGCTTATTCGTCACAGTGATAGCAGATGAACGGAGATCGGCAGATGGTGATAGCAAACGAACCACGGTGATAACGTGACCTTGCCCTGGCTGAGATCGTCTTCGCCACGGTGGCACCAGTTGCGGCGGCTGTGAGATGAGGGAGAGATCGAAAGAGTGGTGTTGTGCTGTGTGCTTGCCTGCTTGGGCTGTGCTCGGCCTCGGCTGATCGGGAAATTGGGAAAATTAGGTTACAGATTTAGGAAACGATATTTTAGAATTTAGGTTTTATATTTTAATTTTTAAATTAATTTTTTTATTATATTTAAACGAACCGATCGGTTCTTAAATTTTCAAACCGTTTGGTTTTTAAATCTGAAATCAAGCCGAACCGAATCAAATTTTGATTCGGTTCTGTTCGGTTCAATAAAAACTGAACCGTTTGACTACCCCTAAATTATGGAATAAAAAGTAAAGAGGGAAACGAATTTCCGTGATATTGATAACATTAATAATTTCTTTTTCTTTTAATTGTTTAAATTGTTATTCTTTTCTTTTACCATTGATGTACAATTAATAATCTCACCATGCACTGACAAATAATAAAAAAAATTGAAAATTTTTAATTATAAACATTAATATTTTATTTATTTATTTATTTTAAAAATAAAGAAGTGGACAAAATTTAAATAATTTTTTTTTCCTTACCACTCCCAAAAATTAAACTCAGGGTGGCTACCAACTTATTAGTTACTGGTTACCAATTGGACCATGCCCTTGGGCAGCATTAATCTTTTCTTTGACTGACATTGATCATGAAGTTTACAGAGGCTGATCGAGCAAGTGAGCATGTATTCAAGTCATGTTTAAAGAATCAAGAGTTGTAACTAATAAATTTCAATGTCATTTCATTAAAAATTATTGACCAATGTTTGACAGGGAAGCAGCATTATTGCGGTGAGATCAGAACAAAATGAGAATAATAAAAGAAGAAAGTTGAAGTCAAAGGTTTGGGATGAGATGAGCAAGTACAAAGACAGAGATGGAAATGAAAAGGCTGAATGTAACCATTGTAAGAAGACGTTTGATGGTTCAAGCAAGAAAGGAACCACACATCTCAAGAATCATTTAGACAGATGCCGAGCTAATAATAATAAGACAAAAGGAGGTGCTGCTGAGGATGAAGATCAATCATCATCATTCAAAACAACAGATATAGCTACTCCTGTTGTTGCTATTGAAGATAATAGCCATGTATCTGTCCATGACCCGATTTCCCAGATTTACCTGCCTCCGGGTTTTCGGTTTTCCCCCACTGATGAGGAACTTCTAGTTCTATATCTAGGTCGCAAAGCCGCAGGGCGTCCTTTGTGCATAAACATTATCGCTGAAATTGACTTGTACAAGTTTGAGCCATGGGATCTACCTCGTAAGTAAATCAAACTCAATGACTTTTACGTTGGCGTTTTATTTATTTATTTATTATTTTTACCTCAAATTTTGTATAAAGAAAATTTATGAACTATTTTTCTACTTTTTGCTGGGACTTGGGGCTGCAGCGAGGGCAATTATTGGAGAGACTGAATGGTACTTTTTTAGTCCTATGGACAGAAAATATCTGGACGGGTCCGGACCCGATAGAGTTACTGGGCTCGGGTATTGGGAGTTCACAGGATCAGGAACTGATAAGTTTATCACTACTGCTGGTCGTAAAGTTGGTGGGATCAAAAAGCTCTTGTTTATTACAAAGGCAAGGCTCCAACAGGCATCAAAACCAATTGGTTCATGCACGAATATCGCCTCTTCGAATCTTCTCCCAACAATGGCAGCTCCAAGGTAATAAAATAAGAACTTTATGTTGCTCTTCTCTTCGATATTTGCCTAAGCATCTTCTCTAACTAGTATTATTATTATTATTTTTAAATTGCGGTTTTGCAGTTAGATGATTGGGTTCTGTGCAGAATATCCACCGGTCCTCTATAGAATAGAAGTCACTTTAAAATCCCGTGTCTTTTATAAATCAGCTCACATTTTCTTAGTTGTTTTTTGTTTTTTAATATTTTTTTAGTGGAGCTTTATTTCTCGAGAAACATAGATGTAACTCATGTAAGGTTGCTTTTCTCTACCTAAATGACAAGTGTTTTGAGACTCTCTCTGCAACGCCAGCTGCCTTTTTCCTTACGAATATATAATTGAGACTACAAAAATAAATAAATAAATGAATCTGAAATAATTTTATATTTTTCGTTCCGGTTTTTCTTGAATGAGTTGTTATCCTAGCTAGCTGCAGAGAAACTGAGGCATTCAAACGGTGATTTTACCTTTATTATTTATACTACACTAAGGCTAAATCAGATTTACATCTTTTGTTATTGCTGCATGCGAATGCACCTACTTACAATAAATAAAATAATAAAAAAAAAATAGTTGCACCTTTATACCATTAGGTGTGTTTGGCACTTCTCATAACATGAGATGCCATTGTATTTTTTAATGCAGTCTTATGTTTGGCTGTAGCAATTGCTGCATTTACTTAAACTAATAATTTATTATTCAATAATAAATTATTTTATATTTTTATTTATATATTAATTATATTAAAAATATATATATAATATTACATTATTTAATTATATTATAAGAATTAATATATAAAATTGATTATTTTTAAATAATTTAATAATTAATAAATACTTAAGTAGTAATAAATTTAAATAATATTAATTTAAAATTAATAGTAATATACATATATTATATTATATATTGCACCAAACATAATTTTACTTTATAATTTAATACACTATAATGCAGTACAATTCAGTGTGTCAATCGCACACACCTCACATATAGCAACCATTGAGCAAAGCAGTGCTCAATGAATGAGTGATTTGTATACGGTAAGCAGTTATTCAAGAAATCTGTGGTGAATTACAAGGAAATTCGCAAGGTAAGAATGTACGTGAGCCACTCTAGCACCTTACTGTTAAAAATAATTAAAAAATAGGGTTTAACCACATAATGAACAGTAAAAGGATTTGATCTCGTGATAAACAGTAACATAATTTGAACAGTACGCTATTTGAATAGTAATATGAACAGTAGTACGAACAATGCTATGCGTTTGTTTATAAAGGGAGGAGGTTTTCCTCATTTGTATTCTAAGCTTTTCAATCCAAATTTAATGAGATGAAATTCAAATTGAGAATAGAGAAATATTTTTAAGCATGTAAATATATTAAATAAGCATTTGGCTTTTTAATATGAGTATTACGAGTGTGCTTTGTTAAGGAATATTTTTTGAAATCATGTATTTAGGATTTGTGTGAGAGAAAATTATTTTTAAAGGTGGTTGTAATAATTTTCTATATAGTGAATATTTTTCTTTAGTTGTCTTTTGATAATGACTTTGATTTTTTTTCGAATTTAAATTTTTTCACGTAAATCTTATATTTTGTAAATGATGTATTTTCTATTCAATTTATTTATAAATTATTGTTTGACAATTGCTTGAAGTGATCCTGAGAGAGGGAACTGAATTTCTTGACACTTACACCATTTCATAGAAGGTTGGTGGAAAGAGCAACTCTAGCACCTATTTTATTTTGATTACCTAATTAAGGGTTATGTTTCTTCGTTTTTATATTGGAAAGAAGAAAGAAAAATGTTTTTATTTTCATGGTTACAGGGTTGAACTATATACAATACATCATTCATGTCGGTCGAGCTATGGTGCAACTGTGATAACACACCTTTTGTGACGACACCATTGTAAAGTTTCTTATAGCCCTTGCCCCCTTTTTATTTGACATTTGTAGGTAAGTGTAGTGGTAATTTCTGATTGCATCCACTGATGTATTTCAATTAGCACCTTGTACTATTTAATATTTACAATTCCTTTTTTTTAACTCTATGCTTTATGTTTTGAGACTGAACCATTGTCATGTTTAATTTAACACCTTGCACTCCTTTTTAATCATAATTTGTATATTTTTATGAAGGAATTATTGTTTACATCAACTATTCAATTTTACTCTACAAACCCCACACAAGTTCAATATTTGCTCAGCAAACAAAATTATTACAATAATACTGTTTTTTACATAAACATGTTAAATTTATTAATAAGCCCATTACTAAATGTTTAGATTTAACTGGACATTAAAATAATATTCAGCTATGTGAAACTGAACAAGTACAGCAGACTCAATTATTTATTAATTTTATTCTTGAGAAAATATTAAATATGTGAAATTAATTATCCGAATGTGTGTTGGAAAGAAAAAAAACATACAAACTATTTTGAAATGCACTTTATTGTTTAATTCATTCCGTTATTTTTGGATTTCTCTATAATGCTGTATGAAATTTTACAGCATTGATAATGAGATTATTGTGGACTCTTGGATTTTAGTGTTTAATCTCTACCACTCATTTGATATAGTGGATAAAAAATTAATTAATTAAATAATAACAAATAACCTTTAGGTTGTAAATAAATATAGATTTTTTTATTTTTTAATTAATTGATAAAAGAAAATTTCTATTATGTTGAGATAAAAATCCTACAATCAATAATGGGATTATTGGATTTAATATTAAAATCTTCACCCATAATTTAATTTTAATGGATAAGTAATTATGTAACAAGTAATTTGCAAGTTGTGATATTTCTTCATACTTTAAATTATTTTTTATCTAATCAATTGATAAATATTTTTAAGTTACCAAAAAATGAAAAAATTACAAATAATTTTGAACTTAAAAATCATTATGTACTATTGATCACTTTACAATTTACCTTTTTTTTTTTTTACGTGTGTTTGTATATATATATATAATAGCATTAAAATAAATTAATTAACAGGTAATGTTATTTCATTAACACTTTATATAAAGATATTTCATAAGATCTTATAATAATTTGAATTGTACGAATTTAATTACAAAATCATTAATACTTAAACAATAATGATAATAGAAGGCATCGTAATAAAATAGTTTGTATGTGTTTTATTAATGATACTATATGAGTCACAACAAATGTGAAATATTTTATTCGATAATTATTGTTGAAAAATATATATGTCTATATAACTACATAACGATAAATAATTTTATTTAGATTTTTAACACAAAATTAAACTATTAATCGCATGCAATTCAATGGTGGTGGATATAACATTATAAAATATTGTTGAGAGATTAATTGTTAAAATATTATGTCAAAATCTTAAGTTAAAATATCCCAAGCCATGTTTCTATAATGAAAAGGAAAAAAGTTATCCACACTCTTAAAATTTGTTTAAATAATCACATAAACCTTTTTAGTTTCATAAATAGACATGTAGACCCCTTTTCTACTATAAAAAAACTATAATATCAATTGATTATAACAACCTACATAAATATAAATATAGTAATAAAATAAAAATAATAAATAAATATCACATGATGCAAATAAAATATTACAATAAGTATAATTAATAAAATAACTTATATAATAAAAATTATTTTTAAATATTAATTTTTATTAGTCTATCATGACAGATTTTATTAATACTAAAATTTAATAATTCAAAAATTGACATTAAGATTTATATTAATGATATAGACATAATTAAAAAAAATATTGTAATTAAAATAATTTAATTTTTATAAAATACTATGAATTTAGATATAATGATTTTAATATTATTAATATTTCAAATAGATTTTATTATTATTAAAAATATGAAAGATTAATAATGTTAAAATTAATTTTTTAATATTCAAAATATTTTATAAATTTTATCTTATTTTATATATTATATGATTTTTATTTTTATTTTTATTTATATTTATTAGAAGTTTATTTAAAGTTAATAATTGAGTTGTTATAATCAAATGGTATAATAGTTACTTTATAGTTAAAAAGGGATATGCATCTCCATGTATAAAACTAAAAAGTTTGTGTGACTATTTAAACAAACTTAAGCTTTTTCCTAATGAAAATATAAAACATACAGCTAATTTTTTTTCTCATTTTTTCCATTAAATATTATTGGACATAATATTTTATTTATTTTCACCATTAATTATCATAATAAAACCAATGACTCTTAGTAACACAAAAAATTTATAACTAAATTTAAATGTCAATAAAATCATCTTTCATGATTCATAACTAAAGCTAATTAGGAATATATGTTAGATTTAACTTTTATGAAATCAACAAAGTGATATTCGAAAATAAAATGAAAATATATAGGCTTGTAAAACTTAAATTTTATAAGGCTTGGCTAATTTCCTACAATGTACGAATATTAATTGTAACATAAATAATAAATTCATGGAATATGTATAATAAATAGGTGTTAAAAATAATAAGTATTTTTAAGTTAATATATACTTCATGATTAATTATACAATAATCCTTAATAGTATATAAAATAATGAGTATTTTAATATGCGATATTAAATTTTATTAAAACATCGATGATCAAATATTTGTTAGGTTACAAGCAATCTCACTCATAAATTTATTGTTGTAATTATAATATTCACTTAAATATACGTACTCGGTTGTGTAGTTTATTGATGTTATATTTGTTGGAAAAATATGAACTTTAAAGCATATTTATATATTTATTGTAATAAATATATTTCTGATTAATAAAATAAATGAGGAATTTTATATCTTTATTTGCATTAATATTTAGAGTAAAGTCCATTTAATCATATTATGTGTATTATGCGAATACTATGTGGATTCATGAAGACATAAATACTAAGTTATCTTATGATTAAATAAATTAAGTTCATGATTGATAAATAAAGTTGAGCACTTTATTTAGGTATAGATCATAATGAATTCATTGAGTGATTTATCTTAATCATGTATGAATTTATTGATGTAGTATGACTACATTGAACTGGATCACATATGAGATTTAGTTAACCTAGTAATAACTGTCACACTTATTAAATCTCGTAGGCATTGATTTACTGTAATCTTAATATTAAGTTAGTTATAATTTATTGATTGTAATTGTTATTTCATTTAAGTTACCAATGAGCACGACATACATTAGTAGTCAAGATTACCCGTGATCTTGGTGGGAGCAATTACAAGTATTGAAATTATAGATTAACAATCATGAATTTATACGACACATCTCTTGATGGATTTTCGATGACTTGATCGTAGAATTCTCCGGCAGAGTGTGCCAACATAAATAAGTATATTAAAATAATCATTAAAGAAAACCAGTAAGTATCAAGGAACAAGATGTAATTAAATTGATTGGACAGTTGAGATATCAATTTAAATTAACGATGTGGTACAAAAGAATGTGCAGTAAAGAATCAACGTAACTTGGGCGAATTATATTCGAGCATATAATTATGGAGGTAAATTCCAATCTTATAGTGGAGTAGAATTGGAATTAAATAATTATATTTGTTTAATAAAAATTTAATTATTGTATCAACTATTGTATATTCCCAAATGATCCTCAGGTTAGTTCATTTAATTGACAACACCATCATTGGATCCAAAAGAAAGAAAAATGGCATATTAGGTGAAAATCATAATTATAATATTTGTTAAGGCCTAGTATGTTATATTAAGTGTAAAAGGGGGCTTGTGATAATTTACAAGGTGGTCTCTTAGTTAGTTACACATTCTCTCCCTTCTTACGTAAGTGGAGAGATAGTATTTAATTTAAATATTTAAATTAAAAAAGAAATCTTATTTTAAATAGGAATTCTAATCCTAACATACTTTTTTTATAAGATATTATAAAATGAATATTATTCTTTTAAAACAGATAGAATTCCAGATTTTTTGAGAAAAATACAGAAGACATATAAGAAAAGTCAGTTGCAATTGAGAGTGGTGAAGCAGACGCACACACGTCTAGTGTTGATCAATTTTGAGTCATAGTGTGAAAGATCGTTTGGAAATGAATCTATAACTCTCAGTTGTTCATCTTCTCAAAACATCAAAGTACGAATTTCTAAATTACTTAATTCTTATATGTTATATAAGATCAGTTCTAAAAGGTTTTAATTGAAAAACTTGATTTTATCCCTACAATATCATGTACAAATTTTTAATTGCAACTTATTTTTTTGATTAATGTTAGATAACCTACTAGAAATTATATTTTATACTTAATAATAATAGATTTTGAAACATTTATTTAAAAAAAATTATCACATCACAAATTCAAAGGAGGTTTGAAAAGTGATTTTTCAATAAAATATGCTATTTAAGTGAAGTTGTTTCAAACTCTAAGTGTGGTTATAGTTGTTTTACAAAACTTCTCCACCCGCTTGAATGGTTAACAAACGGGTTACAATTATTTTTAAATTATTTATTTTTTCTTTAATACAAATATTGTGTACCATTGATTAAATCTAATGGTACATAATTAAAATATTATTGATGCTGTAAAAAAAAGTTACCCTAAGGGGATCCGTTATTTTTATTTGTTTAGAGAATTGCGTTTTGAAGATTAGACAAAACCCAATGCACTAGTATCGCAACAACAACAATGGATCATTACCATTATCGTGAATCATTTATTTTCTGGACTTAATTCAGGTTTTGAACTTACTGCTCTGCAAATACCAAATATTGAAAATGAAGAGTTGAAGACAACTATTGTAGCACAATAGAATATGAAGAAATTGGAAGATCAAGTGTAAAAAGAGAAATGGAGGCAGAAGAAGAATAAATAAACAAATATATATATGCTATGATCATCGTGGTAGTGTGAAGAAATTAATAATTTTTTTCAACTGCCTTTTTTTCACAAACATGCATGCAAACATTATTAGTTAATTCTTAATGGCAATGATTGTAAATAGGAGTACAAAGAACACAAACAGTGAAAAACATAGGTTGCTTATCAATTTGATTAAATTTTGGCCGATTGTCTTATGTGCTTGGATTTGATTTTATCATGGGTTTTGCCTAATCCTCAAAACTCACTCCTCAAAGCTAATCAATCTAAAAGATATTTCGTTGTAATGGGTGTTTGACAAGTGAGAAAATGAAGGAAAGTGGAGGAAATAAGGAAAGAAAAGAAAATGGTAAAAGTTGAAATTGAAATTGACAATGGATGTAAGCAAGAAGTTATAATACATTATAAATATAAAATAAAATAAGGGGTTAAATGAAATTTAAGTCACAAAAATTAAAAGAGAAGGTATATGGTGCCGGGTTGCAGCATAGCTCGACCCATTCAGGTAACCCGCCAAAGTGCCAAACACTTCTAGAAAAGTTAGAATTAGAATTTTAAATATTGTAATGAAATTCATAATCTAATAATTTTAATTTATTGAAAGTATATTAAATTTATAAGTGGAGGGTTAGAGTATTCCATAGTTGTGCTTTTGTGGAGACTCATTTTCCATCATAAATAAACCTATTTTTAATTATATGTACTCTCTTTTAATTTATTGTTTCTTGCTCAAATTTTAATGAGAATGAAGTCGCAACAGAACCCCACCATGCATGAATATGCATACAATTATGTCCGGAGTAGCAAAAAGTAATGTAAATTCTTTAAGTTGGAAAAAGTTTTTCTTCAGGGGTAAAATCATGTTTTGATTATATTTAATTTGTTTAATTCTATTGTCTGCCAAAAGACTAAAGATCATAAAGTAGCAGTACTTCAATGTCTTGGAGATGTCACTTTTTCACTATCACTATATATATATATATGAAATATTAAATGGTTAGATGAAACAAAATACTGAAAAGAAAATGACTTTCATAAATGGTTAGATTGACGTTTTTAGTTTTTCCCCTTTTTAATAGTACATTAAAAAAAAATCTCTCATTAATTTGCCAAGATAAAAGATTTCAGGTTCAAATTTGTTGTATTATACTAAACAAAAAGATATTTGTCAAGCAAATAACTTTAAAAACTGACTTGACCCGCTTTAGCCTGGGTTGGGTTAGGAAAAATGCTTACACTATCGGGTTTGATTAAGTCCAACACTCAACCGGCTAGTTAATAAGTCAAATTACGGTATTAGTTTTTAGTTTAAAAAATTATATTATATCAAAGTTAAAATTGACTAAGTAAATAATGAAATATAAATAATAAATTTAGAAAAAGAAAATCTTAACCAATCAAACATGGAGCAAGGTACATCGAGGCTGATTCTAACTCTAATGTTTTTATCCGTACTTTAATTTTATCTTCTCTTTCCTTACTTCTTTAAACCTCCTATTTTTCCTATCTCTCAGATTAAGAGGGATTCTCAGATTAAGATGGATTCCAAAAAAATAACTCGATTATTGACTTGAGCATAAGAGGATTTTTATTGAAAAATATTCGACAACCCCTGATATTTTTTCTGTAGATACAGGCCGGAGGACATTACCGTTTCAGTGGATCAAACAATGCAGGAGTTGATTAGAAATCTTGTTCGAGTAACCAATGACCAAGAAACAATATTACTATTTGAGAGCGAACAAAAAGCAGCATCAACATAACCCATTTTTGCAAACGCGACAATCTCCGCTTCTGTTGCATGTAACCGCCGATATATTATGTATGTGAGCTAACTTGGGAAAATCTACTGTTGGAATAATGTTAATATTTTTGCCACGTACCAGCAGTGCTCATTAAACGCTTTCAAATGCTCGAACGTGGCAGTTGCTTCATCCCATTTTTCCTTACTCAAATTAATTGACCTGAAATAAGGATCTATTTTCTCCACCTCACAAAAGCTTATCTCAACCCTACTCCTATCTCAAGGTAATTATATCGATTCTGCAGCAGGGGAGCATCCTTGAAAATGGCTTTCTTGCCCTTGGAATTAGCTATACTTGCAATTTGCAACTTAAGTTTATTTGATGACGTCATCTTATACCCATAATCAACACATCGCCGTATCCGATCAATTGCGTAACTTTCCAAGAGCAATATATCAGCGTCAGACAATAAGTCATTAATATCACGTAGGAAGCCGCCAAAAGAAAGTGAACCCCATTGACTAAAGTAACCATTCGTCTTTTCAATTTGGTTATCATCATTATCTTTTAGATGACCAAAATCAAGTACACAGCATATATTCCCATCGATCTTCCAGTCCAAACATGTTCCCTCAACAGATTCAGTGAAATTCTCTAAATCGGCATAGTGCAAAAGAGTAATAATCCTGCTCTGCTGGTCCCAATTATCATCAATATGGTGTAGTTTCATGAGAAAGTACTCACCTTCAACCCAATATATTTCTAAACTAAAACGACATGAGAGTTTGTTAAGAAATTGGCCAAGTTTTATCTTCTCTTCTTGGTAGACTTGGAGTATTTCAACCTTTCTCGAGTATAAGGAACATAGATCATCCTCAGCAATAGCATTTCCTTCGGCATGGAAGATCTGTTTAATCAGATCACCAGCGAATAAATCTCTTGATTTGATTGATTTATCTTGATCCCCACCAATATTAATATTATCTGCTTTTCTCTTTGGTCGTCATTTCTTTGACTCTAAATGATTTTTGAGGTGTGTGGTTCCTTTCTTGCTTCAACCATCAAACTCCTTCTCGCAAACACTACATATATCCCAATCCATTCCATCTTCTCCTTTATACTTTGTGAACTCATCCCAAACCTTTGACTTCAGCCTTCTTCCTTTGGTTTCCAGCCAGAGTTAACATTTGTCAACAATTTTAATGAATTAATATTGAAATTATTACTCTTTAAGGACTAGGGACTACGTTTCATCAACTATGCAATTATTTTTATATTATTAGTTTGTGAAAACATATTTTATTAATATTTAAATGTATCCGATACATTAATATTAATACTAAATAATTTATAAAATATAATTGATCTTATTTTTCCATTTTGTTTTTTTATGAAATGTTTGTGCTTATTATAAAAGTTTAACGTCAATTTTTTATTATTATATTAAAAAAAGAGTTTGTGTTATTATTTAAGAAGCTAAATGGATTTTAAGTCACTAATTTAAGTAAGGGTATGTTTGGAATTGAAGTTGGACAGTTGTAACTTTTAAACTATAACATTAAAGTATTCGGAAAATACTAACTGCTGTAATTTAAAAGCTATATTAATATAATTTTTCAACTGTATAATGAAAAATTCATTATATCTTTAATAATTTTGTCAAAATTATTATTTCAAAATTATATTTATTACATATTATTAACTTTTATTTTATAGTTATAGTTTTTTTCAATGAATGTTATATCTTTTAATTTGTAGTACATGAATCCCAAACATACGCTTAAATCTTGAATATCCGAAATTTTTTCCTCTAAGAAAATGTAGAAATAAAATAAAAAAGCGTAATATAAGCATAAAATTAAATTTAATTATACTTAATGAGTTTTATTTTATAGAATTAATTAATTAATTTTTAAATTCTATAGAGAGAAAGGAAGTGCACCTCCATGGCAAACAACCCTGCAAAACAAACTTGGTCATTCGTCATGACATATCAGTTACCAAAACTTGACTTTTTCTTTTTCTCTTTGGGTCAATAAGTTAACTAATTAAATGTCACATATATAACTAGAAGAAAAGTAATCGCATTTAATATTTTTTTTTTAAAAAAAATCAATATGCTTACTTGCTTGAAAATTGAAAATTGAATCAGAGTTCAATCGGAGAATGGCTGCCACAGTCTTAGATCTGTCTCCCACAAATGTGTTTATTTCTATGTTACGAACTTAATAACGAGATTTCATTGTATGCATAGACATAGATATATATAACCATTATATACCTATGCACACACACACCCACAAAGGGAGTGGATTAGCAGTCCCTTAAAATTACTCTATTTTTTGCACCATTTTTCAACCATTAGATCCACAACTTATCAATGGCCAAAATTGAATGAATTTAATGTCAAAGATTTAAATATATTTTCTCTCTCCATGAATCCAAGTATCCGATTCCTCTCTCTTTCCAAAATAAAAGCCACTAAATCTCTTTCCAAAATTAAAACCACTAATTTTACCTTTTCTGTATGTATTTTTGTTTTTTTAATCTCACTGAGGTGGATATCCACACAAGTTTCTTCTAAATATAAACTCGTCCCACGTATTCTTACATAGAAGAAAACAATTGAACTTGGGACATTGATCATAGAAAAGACTTCTTTTTTTTTTTATTTAATCTTCTTACAAAAACTGGGTGATTAATTGTTTCTGAGGGTATTTTTGAGCCCACTTGAGGGAGGAGATCTAAGGGAAATTATTGATGAGAAAAATAGGAGCTAAAAACGCTAGAGGAAAGACAATTATCATTGTGAGAGAGAGAAATTAATATTAATTAAAATTTAATTGAACCTCATCAAGTCTTGCCATACACCTATACATCTCTTTTAGATCTATGGATGAAAATTAGTGTAAAAAAATGGTGTAATTTTAAGGAATGCTGATCAATTTCCTACAAAAATATTCGAAGCACGAGTATAGGAGGTAACATGAACAATTAATCAAATTATAATCTGATAAAATTAATTTGATTTGAAAATTAATGTGAAAGCAAGCCTAAGAGTACTATTGATGATTGACAATTCAATTCTAACAATCCCAAATTTAATTAGAACTCAATTTGAGTTTTGATCGGTGGGATCCAAAAAGAAATTAAGAAAAGGAAAAACCAGAAAAAAGATATTATACTATTTTGGCCATTTATTGGACTAAATTTGCAATTTTGCACCATGCTTCGGTTTTACCTATTCTGGAAGAATAATTCTCTTAAATTATGAAGGGATTTCAACTATTCAGTTAGAGAAAAAAACTTAATTCGATAATCTTCTGGTTTACATGGATCGATAAATATATTATAGTATTTCTGCAACTTGAATACATAAAGTAAGTTAATTTAGTACTATGTTTACGGATTAATGATTTAGTAGGTGATGGTGTCATTTTATGGTCAGCGACAATAATATATGACACTATCTAATTAAATCAAAGCTTTAATGTTATTCATATGGAGTTATAGAATTTGCTCGTTTCCAAATTCCAAGGCTTTCACGATATATATGGAATATAATGGTCACTGGTACTCACTAGAACACCTTCCATGCTTTATGGGTTTGGCATTTGATTTGAATATTTTGATAGAAATGAATACTCGATCACTAACTTATAAAAAATATGAAGATATTGAAGAAACGGTATAATTTATGGGATACAATTAATTATGAGAAATATAATTCAATTGAATATTAATAATTAAATAAACTTACAAAATGGAAAGCTAAGGGTTTCAATTAGGCGGCGTAATATTTTTCTAAATTCAATATTTTGGAGAGCAGTTTCTTATGGTGAGGTTTTTTAATTCAACACCTAAGATTTTCATTTTTTATCAAACAAGGAGAAAATGTTAATATTCGACCTAACTAAAAAGTTGAAGAATATACCTTCATCCATTGGAAGTCGGATGAACGGCCATGTCAGTCGGATCATTGGACTTCTCACCTTGAAACATGCATGGGATGGGAGGTAACATGTCAAATTAAAATCTTATATACTATTAAGGGTAAATATTTCGTTTAATCTTTATATTTTGGGTCACATGTTCAAATTTATTACTTCTGAAAAAATGCCTTAGGATGCTCATGTGGTTGAATACGTAACACTCATGCTCTTATTTTACTTCACTTTTACAATAATACCCTTAAACCAATAATCTCGAGAACATTAATTAATTTTAACAAATTAATTAAATCAAAATAAATGTAATTTTTCTTGCTATTATTTTACTTTTATGATTAATGTAAAATTTTATTTTTTATGAATAATTATTAGCTAGATTATTACAAATGTATTAAATATTGTTTTAAAATTGTAGTAAGGGTTATGTTGTAAAAGTAAATAAAAAAATAAGTGCATCATTATCATTTATTCAATTGAAAAGTTATAATGAGATATTTTTTAAAATATAAAAATTGAACAAACACTTAACTTAAAATATATAGACCGAACAAATATTTATCTTATTATTAATTTAAAATTTAAGGTGGAGCTATTAACACCCCTTCGTTATCATAATTACACCCCCCAACCGTCCACCTTTTTTTTTTCAAATTATGGTTAATGACCAACTTATATCTAATTAAACCAATCAATGTCTTTTTTTTTTAACTCTTTGAAACTCTTTGAACCCCACACAAACTTGTTAAATATTTTTTTCTTCTACGAACTGATTCATCGTCCATCATTCTCTTACTCTTTTTTATTTTTTTGGTAAGTTCATATATGTCATATGACCTCTCAAATATCTAATTTATTTGCCTAAGATAATATTTATTTTTTTATCCGAAATCTGAATAAGTTTAAATATTCTTAAAGTATGAATAGGTCTAAATGCATATATCGTAATAATATATTTGTTTTTTATTTTTGACGTATGAGTGTAAGTAATAAGTTGTTTGATTTTATAAACTCAAAATATTTTAAATATATTATTTTCACACTTATAACCTTGAAAGTATTATATATATTTGAAGTTTAAATAGGTATATATTTACAATATTTTTTAGTACAATAACTTTTATATATTATAAATATTTATAAGGTAATAATTTGATATATAATTTTTGAAAAATAATTTTGATAATATTATTTTTTACAATTCAATATAATATTTATGCATAAAAAAGGTTGTTATCTATTAATAAAATAATTTATTTAAAATTCAAATTGAATGTATGTTAAGTATTTAATACTAAGTAAAATTTTTGAGGAAGAAAAATTGTAATATGATATCTAATAGCTAGATAGGAAACAAATACATTTAATGAGGGTATTTGTGAGGAAAAGAAATTGATTTTCTATTAAGACATTTTATCATTTAGGTAAAAGTCAGAAAATTTTTTATTCAAATAAAAATATCTTATAATAAGACTCAGATAAAAAAAATCAAGTCAAAATATCTTAAATTTGTACTTCAGAATAAAAATCATAAGTTTAAAATAATTTCTTTTTAATTTATTTTATTTCTTATGCAGATTAATTATTTTTATACTTGAAGTTGTTTTAAGACCTTGATTTTCAAGTCAATGATTCTCACTCATAAAATTTATAAATTAAAAAAAAAATTGAATGTTTTTATTTGCAATGAAAATAAATAGAAGACTATGATTTAAGAGAGAGAAAATAACTTAAAAATGAAATAATGACAAATTAGTAGTGTTGATTAAAAAGGTATTTTTGAAATTAAAATAACTATAACTTGGGGTTTGCAGAGGATATTTGAGGGGGGCCAATAGCCCAACTCTTCTGTTCACTTTCGAAGAAAGTCAGTTAAAAGCTAACAGGCTTTGGCTGAAACCCAAAATAAAGCCAATTTTTTTTTTAAAAAAAATTCGAATAGTTTTTGAATTTTGAATTAGATAAAATGGTACGCTTACGAAACCGCCAAAGAAACTAATTAAGAAAAAAGAAACGTGTTCGTGCGTTGCGTAACGCTTACGTTGCCAGTCTCTACAAAAACATCCCCTACTCGTTCTTCCCTTTCTCTTCTTTCTTCAACACAATTATCAGAGTCTCACTGAGTCACTGTCAATTCAAACCCTAATTAACGAAAGATTCGCAATTTGTTGTGTAATTGCGAAACCCTAATATTCGAAAGAAGAGCGAGACACTCGTAATGTGACGGTGCGTAATGTCTGGGTATGAGCATTCTACCTTTATTCCCCACTTTCTTGCATTTTTTTTTTTAATATGTCAGTTATTTCTCTACTTAGAAAGCATGCGGATGGACTGATGCATTGGTTCTCAGACATGTTTATAATTTACACTTTGGGTTGCTTTCTTGACTAGATGTTAGAATTTTTTCTTCTTATTACTTCAAAGTAATAACTGTTTGATATTTTAAGTTCCATTTTATGTATACCGTTTTTAACTTTATGGCATAACTATGTCATTTCTTGGTTTAGAAAATGTGGGGAGAAAAGAGTCTACAGAGGGATTTTGTTTATTCAATTCTTTTGGGCAGTGATTAGTCCTTTTGAGATTTCGATTACTTAGAAACCCTAAGATGCTTTGGTTCTACATATGAAAGCAATTCAAGATAGACACTGGTTCTGTTCTAATGTGGTTTAATTGGGATTTCTTGCTCCATAAATGGATAGTGGGTCAAGGAACACAATGCTTGAATTAAATTAATGCCATTTTTTTTTATGTAAAAATTTATATTTTCCCTTTGGGTTGTTTTTACGTTTGTTGGGTAGGAGCAATCTATTTCTATTTCCCAGTTTCCTAGGCCAATTTTAAGGTTCTTTCATTTTGACCACACGTTTTATTGGTTGCTAAACAAAATAAAGTAGTCATTTCCTATTGTGCATCTTGGCTTGCTTTCTTTCCTTTTTTTTTTTTTTTTTTTCTTTTCTCACTTCCCCTTTCAAATCAACTATCTATTTCATTCTATTTATAATTCTTGTCCGTAGAGAGGGCCTGTTTATAATTTTTGGGCAAAGATTTGTCCTTCAATACTTAGAAAGCCAAAGATGTAATTTATGTTTTTCCTTCAATTTTTTGTTTGATTATATGTTTTCCTGTTTTACGCTTAGACATATTTATTTTTGCTTTTTCTTTTGTCCAAATGTTTGTTGTTTACTGAGCAACTAGTCATTTCCTGATTTTAAAAATGTGGGGAGGAAAGAGTCAGCAGAGGGTTTTTGTTTGGTTCTGCATATCAAAGCAAGTCTTGAAAGACTTTAGTTCTTTGGTAATGTCACTTAATGGGGATTTCTTGTTCTAGCAATGGCTACATGGGTGAAGAAAGACATTGGTGTGTTTAAATTTATGCCATTCTTGAAATGTTAAATTTAAAAAATTTATGTTTTCCCTTTTATTTATTTATTTTATATCAATGCCATTTTTTTGGTCGAACTGGTGGGTAAGGAAGATTGACATTTTTTAATATGGTATTT
This sequence comes from Murraya koenigii, assembly GCA_025617385.1. Taxonomy (NCBI): domain Eukaryota; kingdom Viridiplantae; phylum Streptophyta; class Magnoliopsida; order Sapindales; family Rutaceae; genus Murraya; species Murraya koenigii. The sequence continues at coordinate 37,421,858 of CM046811.1, forward strand.
GTTTACCCTTGGCCTCTTTCTTTACAAGATCAAGATGCTATTTGATGCTTGGTTGGTAATTGGTTAGTTTCTGCCCCAAAAGATATGGGGAAGAGAAACAAGTGGTTATCCTTTGAAGTTTTTGATACTTAGAACCCTAAGATGCTTTGGTTCTACATATCTACGCAAGTCCAGAAGACATTGGTTCTGTTGTAATGTGGCTTAATGGGGATTTATTGTTCCAGAAATGGCTATGTGGTTTGGGGAAGAAATCGGTGGGATTAAATTAGTTATGTTTTTAAAGTGTTGGATTTAAAATTTTATGTTTTCCCTTTGAGTTGTTTTTATATCAATGTCATTTTTCTGGTCGGACAGGTGGGAAAGGAAGATCTTTGACACTTTTGAATACAGTATTTGCATACCCTTTCCTTGTTTGTTTACAAGATCATGATGTTATTAGATGCCAAAAAAATTGGGAAGATAAACAAGAGTGTATTTTGTTGTAAGAAATATTTTTATCATTACTCCAGATAATTTCATTATTTTAAATTTTTATTAGAACCACTGAACCATTTTTTTCTTCTTTTCTTGCATTGTTGGCAAAAATGCGGAATTCGTGATGAAATCATTTTTTGCTTGTCTTAGCCACTTCGCACAGATTTCCTTTTATTTCAATGTAAGAATGCTGGAGAGATTTACTGAGTTTCATCATTGATGTGGCATTTGTGATGAAGCAAATTTTTGCTCCTTTCATCTGCTTTCCACAGTTTCTTTTACCTTTTTGAATTGTGAGAATGCTAGATAGATCTTCTGATTTTTTTTTTCATAAATGTGGCATTTGTGACTAAACAATTTTTGGCTCCCTTTGAGCAGAGTTCCTTTTGTTTTTCAAATTGTAAGAGTGCTAGAGAGATTTGCTGAGTTTCATCATACGTACTGTTGGCTTTGCCTTGTGAGCAGCTATCTGTTGTCTAGAAGAGTGAGAATTTCATTGTTTCTTACACTTGGCTCGCGTTTTTTTTTTTTAAAAAAAAAAACAAATGCTTTGTTGTGGTTGCTGTGAAACTTGTCATTTTCTGATTTGAAAAATTTGGGAGGAAAGGTGGTGTTGTTTGGTATACTTGCCCTTCTCCCATATCAAATGGGACTGCTGCCTTTCATTGAGCCTCTTCAATATGATCATTCCATCTGTTCCAGTGTGGGATAGTGCATTGTCACCATTTGTTTTACATATGTTGCTCTACTCCTTTTACATAATCAATAATAAGGTCTGGAATTAGCTGACCAGTAATGCTGATCTTATGGCCGTTGAGGACCAGTCTCAATATGCAGATTTGATAAAAGCTGCATTTCCTGCTACGTTTGAGCAAAACATTGAAGTTCCTAAGTTCATTGTTATCCATTGATGTATTGAGTCAACTGGTGGATTTGCGGTTACATCAGGCTACCATCCTTCAAGGTAACAGTGGCATTACACAAATACGGATAAAAATGTGTTTTATCCATGAAAGAGATAAGATAATTTGTTTCAGTAAAATGGGGTCTGAGTTAGAGCAGCCGGATTTTCCTGCTTCCCAAATTAAGTAGCCCTGAGATGCGATGGTCTATGACATTGGTTCTTTTGTAATGTGGCTTCATTGAGATTGCTTGTTCTGGAAATGGCTACGCATTGATGATATTAAAATTGAAGCCAATTTTTGAAATCTTAAATGTAAGAATTAATATTTTCCCTTAAGAGTTGTTTTTATAATCAATGGCATTGAGGATTTATCCTTGGCTTGTTTCTATACAAGATGGGATTTGAGCCAGAGTGGAAATGGGATTCTAATGGTGATGATGAATGAAGTGGCAGCTAGGAATATTGCAACTTTCTCCAATGCTTGTGATGTGACAGTAAAATTCTGGCCAACAGATTTTGCAACAGAGAGTGAAAGAAAGATGATTAAGATGACCAAAGAGAGCAAAGGAGAGTGGTATGATTTAATTTGTGCAAACAGAACAGCTATTTCACTTGCTTATGTAAAGCACAATGCCATCACAACATTTTGCCATTGGGGAAGAAACTGGTTTGGGTTGATCTGTTGTTTAATTTGTGCAAACAGAACAGCTATTTCACTTGCTTATGTAAAGCACAATGCCATCACAACATTTTGCCATTGGGGAAGAAACTGGTTTGGGTTGATCTGTTGTTCTGTGTTTGGAATTGGAGCAGAGACTCGATGTGATTCTGAGTCCTCATCAGTCAGAAGGAGAAGATGGCGGGGGGTCTGAGCTAGTACGGAGCTGGCCGGATATGAAGGTTATGATTGAATTGAAATATGCTTTGAGACTTGGAAGTAATGGACATTTTTCATGTGTGAGTTTGTGGCACGAGCTTTCAATGCTGTGAATAGCATTCTATGATTCCAAAATTTCCTTGACCGGAGCAATTAGTATTCCCTTGAAAATTATCGTCAAACTCTCTTTTAAATTTACAATTTTTGCCATAAAGTAAAAGTGATTCCTCCTACTTCCTTTCGCCCTATTTCTCAACACAATTCTGCCAGCTATGTGTCCCTTTTTGTACATTTATATTGAATCATTTAGATATTAATGTTATATATGTATATGTGTGCATGTGTGTGAACAGATTTGGATAATTGAACATGTTGGAATGGTGTTTGAAGCAACTAAATGAGTAAGAAATTATGGTAGAATGAACTCATTTCATGCTAACAAAATTAAAATCTCAAAAACAATAGCCAATACTTACAATGAATGCGTTTGGCACTGTATTGTATTATATTATATTATATTAATATTATATTATAATAATATTGTATAATGTTTAGTGTTATATTATATTATATTAATTTTTTTATAATTAATTTAAATTATATATTATATTATATTAATATTTTATATTATTATTAATTTTAAATTAATATTATTCAAATTATTCATATTTAAATATTTATTCTTAGTTATATTAAATCATAAATTTATTAATATATTATAATGTAAAAATAAAAAATATTTATTAATATTATTGAATAATAAATTATATATTTATTAATTTAATTTAATAATTATAATGTAAAAATAAAAATATTATATTAAATTAAATTTTTATATTATTATTATTATTATTAAAAATTAAAAGAAAAGTAAAAGTAAAAGACAAAAAGCAGAAAAAAAAAAAGCAAAGCTTTTGCCACATTAGCTAAGCACAATTGTTTGTCGTATTAGGAATGTGAATCATGTTTAGCTAATGCGGCAGTCAAATACAAAGATAAAATTGCTTCAAATATGGGCATGGGATTATGAGAGTGTGAACAGTATTTTAATAACCCGTAGTAAATACATTTTTAAAAGCAAATTAAAATAAAATTATAAAACAACAACCAATAAATCCAAAACTAATTGTAAATGCACGCATACAATGATATAAACGAATTCTTAAGAATTTTTAGATACTATGTGTTGATGCTATTTTTCCCACGTCCCTTTAAATAGTATCGAAAACCTTCTGTTCGCAGTTAGCTCGAGCTCGAGCAGAACTTTCTTCCAACTCCGATTCCCCTGTTTTTACCGGAACTGAAGTCTCCCAGTCCTGTACTCACAAAAGACAGGGTCAGGGGTCGCCGGGTGTTGTCCCAGCGAAAACCCTCCGACGCTCAAGTCAGTAATCGAGTTGTTTTTTATGTATCCTTCTTAGTTAGAGGGATCGGAAGAATGGAAGGGATATTTTTGCCTTCCTTTTTGGATAAAGAATATTTCGGCAAAATCAAAGTAGAGAAAAGGAAGAAGAAGCAGAACATGTATCTAATTTTCGAACCCTCGCAACTTACTCGTCTGTTTCCTTTTATCCTCCATTTTTCCCGCTCTTTCTTTTCTAGACTGTCCGTTCCCACGTCGGTGGTTTCTGGGCCCCTCTGACAGCCGAGATTAGCGTGATATTCTCTGGGGATGCGCGACTGTCTGGTTGGTATGGTTCATATGGTCAGATCATAATGTCGGGCGTGTGCGCAAGCATGATGACACCGTGGGGGCATGTGCCGAGCCATCGATAGTGATAACACCACCACACCGCGTGGGGTCTTGATCAGACGACGAAAGTTGTGCCAGATCTCTGAATAAACGGGTCGGACTGTCTTCAGCCAGCCATATCTACGTCTTGCGTTACGTCTGTTCTATGACTAGCGCGGTCCAGTTATGCTTGAGGACCTGAATGCAACGAGCAGAAAAGTGGGCTTGAGTCTCGACCAGCCTTTGAGCTCCCCGACCTTGACCAGCTTTGATAGAGCCCGATTACCTCGAGCAAGTAAAAGAGCTCGGAGCTTGGATGGTCCCGAACTTCTCAACCTTAACCAGTTTTGTCGTCTAGTGAGCCCGTCTTCGTGCCAGCGGTCGGGACTTCTGTTCCAGCTGAATTGACCCCGGGGTGTTTTATTCGAGCTGGAATGGCTTCGAGCAGACCTTCCCGATATTACCCAAACACCAGTCCCCCAGTTTCTAGTCTTTGGAGTGAAACGAGATAAGACTAGAAACTTATTAGTAATGGGCCGGCTTCCAGGCCTTTTCCACTTCCCCATGTTTTCCAGCTGTCTTCCGCTTTCATCATTTCTCATTTAATGCGGGACACGTGGATAGATCCCGGCTGTGCGTTTGAATTTCGAAGAGATGTTACTTGAACGGTCGCGTCTCTTGATACGCATTCCGTCAGCTGAAAAGACGCGTCTCCTCTTTTAAAAAAAAAAAAACCCCTAATTTCTTCATTGTATCTCCTATTGCTCATTTTTGCTTAAACCCGAAATTAATCCGCTTGCAACTATTCACTCATCTTCTTCTTCTGCGTCAGAGTGACTTTCGGCCATATACTTCTTCCTGCATCTAGGTATAAACCTTTCTTCTATCTCTTGCCACTGTTCTGTTCTTGCTTCCTCTGGATTTCTGGTTCCAATCGGGTAGATTATAACTTTAGGAAAGAATGTCAAATACCCAGCAAGCCCGTAGGATGTTACTCGAGGAATCTTCCTCCTCTAGCAAAGTAGAGCCCTTTAGCATAGTTCCGGTGAGGGATTCTAGTCCGAAATGGGAGTTGCCCGCAGTGGAGAGCCAGCCGCAACAAGGGGAGAGGGCCAGCCAGAGGTCAGAGGGTAGGGAGAACCCAATTGACCTTATGAGGTGTGAAACCACACATTTAGACTTGAATAGGCTTAAGCACACCCACCGTATACCTGACAGTGTGGAATTGCGGTTGCCAGGCAAGGGTGATGTTCCCAGCTGTCCCCCTCAAGGGTATACTACCTTTCACCTGGAATGTTTCAAATGGGGGGTCAGGCTGCCTCTCCAGCCTTATTTTGTCCGGGTTTTGTTCAGATTCCGGCTGGCCCCAAGACAGTTGAACCCAAACGGGTGGAAGGTTTTGTCCGGCCTCTTTATTTTGTGGAAGTGGTGCAACTTGTGTGAACCCTCGGTGGATGAAATAAAGCATCTTTATCAGCTGAAATGCAGCCCGAAAGACGTTGGGTGGTACTACCTCATCTCCAGCTTGAAGGGCAAGAAACCCATCACCGATCTCCCCACTTCTTGTAGCAACTTGAAGAGTAAATTCTTCTTTATTTGGAGGGATTTGGGGCAGGCTGCACTTCGCTCGGAGGGGATCCGTCTGGTTCCACGACATTTTTGCACTCCAGGTCGTTTATTTGCTCATCGAGTTTTCATTTTAATTCATCTACTCGTATCTGTTCTCACTATTTTGTTTTGACTATTTTTGCAGTATCTTGGGGTGCATCCTTCAGAATTGGGGATGAGCTCCGAGCACACGTCGAGACGACGACTTGACAACGCAAGCTCGTGCATGGAGCTGCTTACATCCCAACATTTTGTTGAGTTCGGCTTGGTAGCAGAAGAAAGCATGAGGGAGATGCTTGACATGAAGCAGAGGCGTGTGGGGACCGTCGGAGGTGCGAGCACCTCAAAGAGACCCCGAGTCGACATGAGATGCTCCGCCTCCACCTGCTCGGACTTCCCCTTTGGCTTAGGTGGTAGAGCGAGTAGAATAGGGCTTGCAGACGTCCGAGAACTGCAGCCCCAGCTCGGCCTCAGCTCGAAAGCGTACAAGAACAGGATCAGCCTAGCCGTGCCGAGCCCTACATCAGGACCTTTACCGGGGAGATGAGAGATAGATTCCTCGATGGGCTGGAGGCTCATGATGTCGATGAGTCGTTTAGTGCTCTCCAGGTGCCTCTCCTCCCGTACTTCAATTGTCGTGACCGGACTCGTGGCTAAAACTCGGAATTCTGGGAGCAGCTCAAGCAAAGATTCGAGCTTAAGCGGAGTTTTGATCGATTGAAGGAGGAGAACATGAAACTTCAAAGGAGAACACCCTCGCGGATAAGGCGGTGGTGTCGGACTCGTGGCTACCCAATTCAAGAGGAGTTGTCCCTTTCCGGAAGAGTCGCTCGAGGCTCGAAGGACTTAGACGTTCGGAGGCTCTCTTTAAGAGGACCATGGATGGGAAACTTCTCGTCTCCAAGGGCAAGTGGATGCTTTGAAAGTCCGACTTGCGATCGAGTACAACGATGGGGTGGCTTTCACTATAACTACCTCAGTATATGCCTTGGGCAAGGTACACCCGAGGTCGACTGCCTAAGGTTCAAGTAGGTATTCATTGAGTACATGGGCATTCACGATGTCCCAATCCAAGGGTATGAGGCTTCCCTATCTGAGCCCCCGACTGAACCCAGGGAGGTCATTCCTCCTGCTGCTAATGCTCCTGCCATCTGCGATGATAACCCTCCTGCTACTGCTGATGACGCCCCACCTGCTATCGATGATCGATGCTGTTGCTTGAACTCTTTTTTTTTTAAACTTCTTGTACTTGTAATTATTTCAATGAATAAAAAGTATGCATTTGAGCAACTACTTTCTATATCTCATGACGTGCGAACTTGTGCTTTACATTTGGTGTATGAGATTAACTTCATGTACTTGTTAAGTGGAAATTTTATAAGTGTTGCGCCTTTTCTTTTATTTTTTGCCCAAGTATATTACTGTTTGTATTATCTTTTTAACTTATGCGTGGTAAAGCTTTGCTTTGAGTTGGGTTGAAAGCATTTTGTTTGTCTCGTGAGCTCGGTTTACTCGAACCGATGTTTGGCTCGTGCTACATAGCTGTTTATTTTGCGAGCTCATTTGGCTCGAGGCCGAGTTTGGCTTATGTTTAAATATTGTGTTATCTCCTCGCACTCTACTTGCTCGAGCCTGCAATGGGCTCGCGCTAGGTACAGTCCTGCCTTAAGCGAGACTTTGGGATTTCTAGCATTCCGTGTTCTTTTTGCGAGCTTCTTCTGCTCGTGCCTGCCAACCATTGGTCACGCTTGGCACCGTCCCGCCTAAAACTTAGGCTTTGAGACTTCTGGCCTTTGCGTTCTTCATGAGCTTTGTCTGCTCAGGCCTGCAATTGGCCACGCTTGGCACCGTCCCGCCTAAAACTTAGGCTTTGAGACTTCTGGCCTTCACATTGTCTTTATGAGCTTTTTCTGCTCGAGCCTGCAATTGGCCACGCTTGGCACCGTCCTACCGCCTAAAACTTAGGCTTTGGGACTTTTGGCCTTCGCTTTGTCTTCTACTCGGGTCTGCAATTGGCCACGCTTGGCACCGTCCTCCCGCCTAAAACTTAGGCTTTGGGACTTCTGGCCTTCGCGTTGTCTTCTGCTCGGGTCTGCAATTGGCCACGCTTGGCACCGTCCCGCCTAAGACTTAGGCTTTGGGACTTATGGCCTTCGCGTTGTCTTCATGAGCTTCTTCTGCTCGGGCCTGCAATTGGCCATGCTTGGCATCGTCTAGCCTAAAACTTAGGCTTTGGGACTTCTGGCCTTCACGTTGTCTTCATGAGCTTCTTCCGCTCGGGCTGCAATTAGCCACGCTTGCAACCGTCCCGCCTAAGACTTAGGCTTTGGACTTCTGGCCTTCGCTTTGTCTTCATGAGCTTCTTCTGCTCGGGCCTGCAATTGGCCACGCTTGGCACCGTCCCGCCTAAAACTTAGGCTTTGGGACTTTTGGCCTTCGCGTTGTTGTTGGTGAACTTATGAGCTTCAACTTGCCTGTATTGAATTACACTGGAAGCACTTCTTTACTTTTTACATATGTTCCATATTTTTTATACATTTACATTTCAGAAGGAATTGCAGTGATACAACCCGACCCGACCGATCAGAAGAAATTCGGGTAGGATAGGATCGGTTCGGATGAGTGATACAACCCGATCGGATTAAATTTGTGAAACCTGATCGGGTTGTGTTCGGATCAGGTTTGCCCCGACCCTAAATCGGATCAAAATCTATAAACCAGATTTTACCCGATCCGAGCCCACTAAAATTTACCCGAACCGACCCGAATTAATCCGACCCTACCCGAACCTAACTCAATTTGACCCGAATTTAACCCGACCCTAACCCGATCCTAACAAGTTTTAAAATCCGGTCCAATCCGATCCGAATTAAATTCTGATCGGGTTTGCATTTCGGGTTAAGACCGGGTCCAATTTTTGACTACCCGATTTACCCGAAATCCGATCGGGTTGACCCGAACCCGACTTTAACCCGAAATTGCCCAAATATATATATATATTTAAAGT